>JANIJH010000005.1:67484329-67496698 GCA_024520975.1 Erythroxylum areolatum
GTATAATAAAATTAATAAAAATAATAATATTATTAATATTATTAATAATAAGAATAATAATAAGTAGAAAATTTATATCAATAATTAATAATAATAATAATAACAAATAATAATAATAATGATAATGATGATAATGATGAGTTTAATAATATAATTAAGAATGAAAAATTGTTTATATGCGGGAGGGGTATTTCTGAAAGTTGTTTATGTGTTTTGTTTAGGAGACGAAGACAAGAAATCTTGTACCGTAGTTTTGAAAGGGACAAAAATTTATATCCCTATACTCTGGAGTCGGGACAAAAATAGGTGGGGACAACAAGTAAATACTACAGAGCACAGGACTTTTGTGTCCCTATCATCTGTCACCACCCATGGGGATAGCAACTTTTAATTCTGTCTTGGCATGAAATTGAGTATTGACTTAGGTTGTAGCACTATTTGTGATAGAAATTATATCATGTTGTTGTTGAATAAACTGTATTTATTTAGGCTGAATCAGACAAAGGTATTTTCAAAAAAGTTGTAGCTTATTCTCTTAGCTTTCAATTGATATAAAGTTTGTAATTTTTGGATATTTTAATTGAGAGATATAGGTTGTAAAACTTAAATGCATGATCATGCCTAGCCAAAATTTCAAATGTACTTAGTTTATAATATTTTAAGCATAACTCATAAAATAATTAACCAAATTGTATGATCTTGATGTCATTAGCAACTTAAGGCACAAAGGAACAATTGTCTAGAAGAAAGTGTTATAGAAATACATCATTTTCTTTGTCATAATGATAATGTAAAGTAGACCTGAAAGTCTCTGTTGATAAGAAAGTTGGAATAGTTAATGAGTGTATGAATTTTGACACATTTAGAGTACAATTGATCTTTGCATCAGTTCATGACAGAAGTATACCGGGGCATATGTCATTGAACATGCATGTTAGATGATACATTTATAAAAATGCAAATTTAGTTACATGAACAATGTGGTAACATGAAATTGTATTTGACTACATATAGAAGAACAAGTAGAGCGACCGCTTCCAGATATTCTTGAAATTTCAAGACAAAGCAAAAAGGGAGCAATTGTGAGTAACATAAGATGGTCTCACCTTGATGTGCTTTTTTATTACTGAATTGAATTTGATATTGATGAATATGTACTGAATTGTGTATTGAATTCCGGGCATGAAATGTTCGAGGAGTTTTGATGTGTGGTTAAAACCTTGGAAGTGCTACTTGAATATGAATGAGATTGAATACATGGTTCTCAACTTGAATGTTCATGACGGACCTAGTCCAATGATTCTTGTGAACAAGAACATGAATGCAAATGTAATTGATCAAATGTGATGACTGAAATTGTGGCATGCATTTTATTTCAATGCATGTAATATAAAGGCAGTTATGACTGATGTTGTTAGTGAAAAAAGAGTTTAAAGCTCAAACATTCGTGATTAGAGCCTAAGGCTAAATGTGTATAAAGAGCCCTGTATCCTTAGTAGATAAAAGACAGCATGAAAGAGGTCGGTATCCATAATGAATATAGGACAATGAAAAAAACACACAGTCACAACAATGAAATAAATGAAATCGAGTTTCATAACATTATATACACATATGATCTAAATAAATTAAATGATTGCAATGTTTTGAAAATTTTGTGTATGAAATATATGATAATTTGTCAATGTGTATGTTCTACAAAGTTGTATTGAAATGATAAAATGTTTGAATTTTGTTTTTGAAGTATGACAAATGTGATCAGATGTTATGTGATATTACTGACAAATGTGATAAGGTGTTATGTGACATTACTTGATAAAAATCAATTTAATGTGAGTTACATGATAAGATGATTTGTTGTTTGCTGTATGACAAGAGTAAACCATCGAGGATGGTTACTTTATTGAGTTCGCAAAACTCACCAAAATTGCAACGTTGACAATTTCAGGTTTGGGAGAATGACGATATAGCTTCTAAAACTTCTTAGAAGCGATTTGGTAGAACTTTTGGAGTTCAAATATGACTCAAAGGTCAGTCAGCTGGGACTAAAGAAATAGTTTGTTTTAATTTTTGTTTATTTTCCTCATGTATATAGCATATTATGTAGACTAAGTTGTAAACACTTTAAGTTGACATTATAAAATATGGATGATGGTTAATGCTATAGTGTGGATTATAGTTTGAGAAATGAAATGAGGAAAATTTTGGTTTTTAGACATTGTGTTATTTATGGTTTTTCTTACAATGCCATGTGATATAGTGATGGTTAGGTAGTTGACATGCCACTTCTGTTAGGCATATGCACATATGATCGTAGGGCAAACTTACATGTGTCGGACGGGAGTGGGGTGTTACAATTGGTGGTATCAGAGCATGGTTGACATCCATAGGGATATATAGGAATGTTAGGTATGAAATGATGAGACAATTTCATATGGTAATTGAATTTATTGTGTGTTATAAGTTATCTGACATAGGCGATCAAATGGAATACTCAGTTAACCTAGGATCAGAAAGAGCCAGAAGAGAGTTGTTTGCATCTCGACCTGAGGGAATGCCTCCAAGAATTCCTCAGAGAAGGGAAAGGAGGTACGACAAACTATGAAAGCAGGGGGCTGTGAACTTCTATAAAAGTGCAGACCGTGCAGAGCCTGAGAGATGGCTAGAGAGGACAGAGAGAGTCTTTGATTAGATGGATTGTGAGTCGAACGAGAGGTTCAACTATGTAGTATCTTTATTGCAAGGCCCAACTTACTAATGGTGGAAAACTGTTCTAGGCAATACCATCAGGCCTTGTAGATTGAGATGGGAGGATTTTCTGAGAAGCTTAAAAGAGAATTATATGCCCAAGATCTACTTGGACAAAAAGATAAAGGAATTTCTATATCTGAAGCAGGGTAGGATATCTGTGGAAAAATATGAGATTAAATTCAATGAGCTAATGGGATATGCAAATGCCTTAATTTCTACTGAGGAAGATAAATGCAGGAGATTTGAAGATGGGTTGAACATGGAGATTCTGATAAGGCTAGCTATTACTAACTTGAGCAATTTCATTGAGCTCAAAGCAGCCTCGATCTAAATAGAATAGTTATTGAGGGACAGTTAGTCTAAGCAGAGATCATAGTCTATACAGAAGAGGCCTAGTGAATCTCAGGGTGGTTCTAACAGAAGGTTCAATAAGCGTCAGACCCGAGCTTTCAGATTACCGACTAGATTAAGACAGTCGAGGTTTAGAAGGAGAGGTAGTTCTGTTCAATTTGGTAATACCAAAGGTGAAGCATCAGGTCAGTTGCCAACTTGTGAGCATTGTGGGAAGAAGCACAGTGATGAATGCTGGAGGTTGACCGGAGCCTACCTTCGATGGGGCTCATTTGATCATCAGATCAGGGATTGTTTTGTGGTGTTTGGAGCAAATCTGGTAGGAGAGGAAACATGGCAACAAAAACTATAGTTTAGGATAGCCGAGCCAGTAGATCTGGGTAGAGAGGTCGTGGTAGAGGTAGGATGAGTTTTGGGAGTCCTTCTATTAGGACTGAGGTGCAGAGTAATCTACCACAGTCCTAAGCCAGAGTTTATGCCATGACTAGACAAGATGCTTAGGATTCTTCGGATGTTGTTGCATGTGTGTTATTATTATTGACTTTTGAGGCTTTTGCATTGCTAGATGCTAGATCTAAGTATTCTTTTATCACACCGCATATGACATTTAAGCTACATTGTGATAGAAAGTTATTGAGATGTGGATTAAAGGTGAGGACACTAACAGGTCGTACCATCATGATAGGAGAAGTTTGTAAGAGGTGTTTGCTTCAAATTGATCGGGTAGAGTTAGAAGTAGACTTCATTGTGTTATATTTAAAAGAGATAGATGTTATTCTAGGCATAGATTGACTCACTGCTTATAGGGCCATCATGAATTGCTATACTAAGGAGGTAATTTTAGAATCTCCTAATCAATCAAAAGTACTGTTCAGAGGTATTAGCCAAGTAGTGCCAGCCAGACTGATCTCATTCATGATTGCTTTGAGGTTAATGCAATGGGAATGTAAGGCTTATCTAGCCCACATTATTGATACTAGAGTTGAGTAGAATATACAGGACATTCCTATGGTTATGGAATTCCTAGATGTGTTTCCCACTGAGCTACCTGGCTTACCTCCAAATTAGGAAATATAGTTCACAATTGATTTAGTTTTAGGTGATGCTCTTATATCTATTCCTCCATATAGGATGGTACTTATGGAGCTAAAGGAATTGAAGGCTCAGTTATAGGAGTTGCTTAATAAAAGGATTCATTAGACCCAGTGTTTTCATCTTAGGGAGCTCCAATCCTATTTATAAAGAAGAAAAATGGCACTTTAAGACTGTGTATTGACTATAGGCAACTGAATCGGTTTATAATGAAGAACAAGTATCTGTTGCCTAGAATTAATGACTTATTTGATCAGCTGCAGGTAACTCAGGTATTCACTAAATTAGATTTGAGGTCTGGGTATTATCAGCTAAAAATAGTAAAGGTTGATGTACTAAAGAGTGCTTTCATGAGTAGGTATGGACATCATGAGTTCTTAGTATATGCTAAATTTAGTAAATGTAAATTTTGGCTTAATGAATTAGTGTTTTTGGGTCACATAGTAAATGAGCATGGTATTCAAGTGGATTTAATGACGATAAAGGTAGTAATGAAATGGGAGGCTTCGAAGAATGTGTTTGAAATCTAGAGTTTCCTCGAATTAGCTGGATATTATCGGAGGTTTGTTGAGGGGTTTCCTTTGGTCTCGACCCCTTTGACTAAACTTTTAAGGAAGAATGTAGCATTCAGATAGGATGATGATTGTCAAAAGAGCTTTGAAGAGTTGAAACATCGATTGACTACAACATCGATGTTGACTATTCCATCGAGAACTGGAGGATATATAGTATACAGTGATGCTGCGCATCAAGTATTGGGATATGTATTGATACAAAATGGCAAGGTGATAGCCTATGCATTGAGATAACTAAGGTGTCACGAGATGAACTATCTGGTAGATGATCTAGAGCATGTTACAGTTGTCTTTGCTATAAAGATATGGAGACATTATTTATATAGAGAGACATTTCAAATATAGACTGATCATAAGAGTTTGAGATATTTGCTGAGTCAAAAAGAGCTGAACATGGGACAGAGGAGTTGGATAGAGTTATTAAAAGAATATGACTGCACGATTAAGTATCATCTGGGAAAAGCAAATATAGTGGCAGGTGCTTTGAGTAGAAAGTCACACAGTAGTGTAGCTCAGATTCAGTTATCAAAGTTACCAAGCTTGATTCAATTGAGAGCTTTGAATGTGGAGTTGAATCTAGAGCATAATGAAGCATTGATAGCCACACTAAACTTGAGACCAATGTTTCATGATCAAATTTGAAGAGTTTTGAGTAAAGATCCTGAAATGGTGAATTTGATTGAGAAAGTTAAGATAAATCCAAATTCTGAATTGAATTGAGAGATGAGACATTGTGGTTAAAACAGAGATTATGTGTGCCAAATGTGGATGAATTAAGAAAGGAAATTCTAGAGGAAGCTCAAGTGGCGGCTTATGCTATACATCCTGGCACTACCAAGATGTATAACACGTTGAAACAACATTTCTGGTGGCTTATAATGAAGAAATAAGTACTGAAGTTTGTTTCTAAATGTATAACATGCCAATAGGTTAAGACTGAGCATTAGGCTCCAATTGGAAAGTTACATTTGTTGCCTATTCCAGAGTGAAAATGGGAACGAATCACTATGGATTTTATAATGGGATTGCCTAAGACTCCGAGGAAGAATGATGCGATATGGGTTGTGGTGGACCGATTAACTAAATCAGCCCATTTCTTACCAGTGAGAGAATAACTCACTAGACCAGTTGGCTCGGAAGTATGTGAATAAAGTGGTTAGACTGCATGGGATTCCAATGTCCATTGTATCAGATAGGGATCTCAGATTTACTTCAAGATTATGAAAGAGCTTGTAGTAAGCTATGGGTACAAAGTTGAACTTCAGTACTATATTTCATCCTCAGATAGATGGGCAGAGTGAGAGGACAATCAAGATTGTTGAAGATATGCTTTAGGCTTGTGTATTAGAGTTTCCAGGAGCTTCAGATCAGTATATTACATTGATTGAATTTGTTTACAACAACTACTAGTACAGTAGTATCGGAATGGCACCTTATGAGGTATTGTACGACAGAGCATGTTGTTCACCTCTATATTGGGATGAGGAAGGTTTGATAATGATAGAAGGTCCAGAATTGATACAAAATACTATAGAAAAAAGTGAAAATGATTCAAAATCAAATAAAAACGGCTCAAGATAGACAGAAAAGGTATATGGATCAATATTTATGGGATATAGAATACAGTGTAGGAGACAAAGTATTTCTGAGAGTGTCGCCTTGATGAGGCGTATTGAGATTTGGCAAAAAGGTCAAGTTGAGCCCTAAGTATACTGTTCCTTACGAAATTTGTGAGAGAGTTAGACCATTGGCATATCGATTTGCCTTACCTATTGAGATGTTTCAGATACATGATATATTTCATGTAAGTATGCTATGACGATACAGATCCGATCCAACACAGGTACAAATTTCGAGGATGAAATTTCTTAAAGAAGGGAGAATTGTAACATCCCAATATCCCATGTTAGGGGTTAAGACCCCAAAATAATGTAAGTGAGAATATATTAAGAAATTAGAAGTACATTTCATGCATCATATGACATATTTAAATATGTGAATTATATTGATATTCATGAAATAATTGTACATGCATTCATTGACATTTTCCAGGCATAATTGATTTATAAATTCCATTAAAATGCAAATCGTGGATTATTTGTGTTGAAAATGTATTTGGTGATAATAATAATTATTTCAGAATTTTTGGTAAATTTTACGAAACTTCTGAAAATTTTGGGTATTTGGACTAAAAAAAGATATAAATAATGGAAAAATAGAATTGTGACATGTGGCAGCCTTATATGTATGACAAATGGCTTACATGCAATGGTGACATTTGGAGAGGTCTTATACATGCACGTGGTTATGTTTAGGGTAAAACAAAAAAATTACTGTAGATTTTATTGTTCTTCACCGTAAGCACCAATACCAAAACTCTTTCTTTGTTCATCCACCACCGAAACATGTTCTTCTTTTACTATTGGGAATTTTCTGAAATCAATTAAGTTATGTTTTAGTTTTCTGGATACTATATGAATGATTTTGATGATGTTTTAGTGTTGGAATTGAATTCATGCATGAAGGGTAGCTTTGGTAATGTTAAAATGAATTATATGAAAATGATGTGAAATGGACATTATGCAAAAATTGTTTCTAAGACTATGAAAGTTAAAGTTCAATGAGATTTAGACAAGTACAAAAAAATTAGAATGAGGTTCTGCATTTTTGTTTGAGTGAAATTAAATCTTGATATAGTGTAAAAGACATGAAAATGCAGTAGTGAGAGAAAACAGAACTAAAAATGCAGTAGTAAGAGAAAGCAGAACATGATGAAATACGTGATTTCTATTTTGATGTTTGTGTTTAATCTTGAATTTTGAGATGTCTTGATAGTGAGATGAAATGGAAGTAGAATATGTGGGAAAGTCTAAGTTAGAAAGAAATGGTGTTTAGAAATAATGGATTATGTAGTAGAAGAGAAGAAGAAGAAGAGAAAAAGTGCTGCAAAATCTGGAAAATTGGAGTGTACCATTATTACACCGAAGCTTTCCTAAAACTGGACAATTTTTTATTCTTTTTATTATAACTTCTTCTTCTGACATCCAAATGACATGAGACTTAAACCAATAGACTCATAACACGTTGTTCTTCATCTCCACCAAAATTTATGAACATCTGAATCCATGCGGAAAAGATCGAGTGATAAATTGAGGGTGGAAATGGTGAGTTTGCTGGAATATTATGAACTAGAATATTTTCATTGAACATGATTCAATTTTTTGATTATATCTTGATCTTAGATTTTCAAATGAGTTGATTCTTGATTCAGATTAAATTCGAGACATATGGCTACAACTTTTTTGAAGAAGTTGGCTTTTAATTCTGTCTTGGCATGAAATTGAGTCTTGGCTTAGGCTATAGCACTACCCGTGACATAAATTATATCCTGTTGTTATCGAATGATCATGTAAAGTAAAACCAAAAGTCTATGTTGATAAGAAAGCTGGAATAGTTAATGAATGTATGAATTTTGACACATTTGGAGTACAATTGATCTTTGCATCAGTTTATTACAGAAGTATACTCAGGAATATATCATTGAACATGCATGTTACATGATTCATTTATAAAAATGATTATTCGGTTACATAAACAATGTGGTAACGTGAAATTGTATTTGATTGCATATAGAAAAGCATAGAGCGACCACTTCCAGATATTGCCGGAATTTCAAGGTAATACGCAAAAAGGGAACAATTGTGAGTAACCTAAGATGTTCTCACCTTGACTTGTTTTGTTTATTATTTAATTGAATTTGATATTGATGAATGTGTACTGAATTCTAGACATGAAATGTCCGAGGAGTTTTGATGCATGATTAAATTGTTGGAAGTGTTACTTGAATGTGAATGAAATTGACTACATGGTTCTCAACTTGAATGTTCATGTCGGACCCAGTCCGATGATTATTGTGAACAAGAACATGAATGCAAATGTGATTGATCAAATGTGATGAATGAAATTATGGCATGCATTTCATTTTAATGCATCTAATATAAAGGTAGATGTGGCTAATGTCGCCAGTGAAAAAAGAGCTTAAAGCTCAAAAATTCGTGATTAGAGCCTAAGGCTCAATGTGTACGAAAAGCCTTATATCCCTAACAAATAAAGGATAGTATGAGATCCCGTTATCCATAATGGATACAAGACAGTGAAAAAGGCACACAGTCACAACAGTGAAATAAATGAAATCGAGTATTATAACATTGCATACACATATGATCTAAATAAATTGAATGATCGCAATGTTTTGAGAACTTTATGTATGATATATGTGATAATTTGTCACTGTGTATGTTCTAAAAAATTGTACTGAAATGATGAAATGTTTGAATTTTGTTTTTGAAGTATGACAAAAGTGATTAGGTGTTGTGTGATATTACTTGATAAAAATCAAGTTGACGTGAGTTACATGATAACATGATTTGTTGTTTGTTGTATGTCAAGAGTGAACCATCGAGGATGGTTACTCTACTGAGTTTGCAAAATTCACCAAAATTGCAACGTTGATAATTGATTTGAAGCCTTCTATTCTTACCCTTAGAGGTCAAATCAAAAATTTAATTCCAATGATTGCAGTATAAAATGCAACCTCCGGTTGTCTCACTTAATCGATACCTCATCAATGGAACTAAGTTAGCCTATATGTCATGATATGCAAACTAAATTAGCAAGGAAGTGGAGATTTTAATCTTTAAAAAATTTAACAAAAATAAGTGAATTAAAAGAAAATGTAATAAAAAGTATATATATATTTTGGATTATGAAAGTATCCTCTTAAAAACGAGCTTTGGCTGTCACAGTTCAAAACGAATTTTATGGGAGTGAATCACTAAGTTTTAAATGGTAAACCTCAAAGAACTCTTTAAGTCCAAGGTTTTAATCAATGAGCTCCATTTTTTAAAACCTTGTTGAATGCATCTTAGTTTGTGCAATGGGTAAGTCAATGCAATAAGTCATTTTGGGATCTAGCATCATCTCAATATCAAACACAACTAGGCAGATAAGAGAGAATTAACCAAATCACAAATAGACATCTATGAGACTTCATATATTCAAGTTCCAAGTTCTATATCAACAAATTCCAATAACACATTAAATGTCCAACACTTGATTAAACTCTAATCAAGAATATTCCACTACAAAATTACAAATCCTACACCTAGGAGTTCATAACAATGTAGCTGAATATTGAATAAATTACTCCCTTTTGAAGCCCATTGAACTCTAGCCATTGCTACATCTTCAAAAGGAAAAGGTGCCTAGCCAAGCATTGCTTCAGGACAACTCACAACCGGAAACCCACTGGAAACATCCATGGTAGTAGCTGTCGGTGGAGAAGTTGACGATGGAAGATGGAGGAGAGGGAATGATGAATGTTCGAAGTCGAGAGAGTGAAAAGTTGTTCCCTCTCTGAGTTTCGGCTCTCTTAACCTAATATGGTAGGTTTTAAAAGAAAATGGGTTTGGATTGGGTTGCACAGTGGGTGAATTTCTGAAAATGGTTCAGGTATTCGAAGGTTCGTTGCGACGAACTTTTTTTGAAAGTTTTAGCTTGGTTGCTGGTTCTTTCACCGCGGTAAAAGAATTAATTTTCACCGCAACGAACTTTTCTTGAAAGTTCTGCCTGGAATTCTTCGTATTTTGTTTTGCGTTTGTTCACTTGTTGACTTGACTTCAGCCTCCTTTGACTCTACTTCTTCTTCTTGGGTCTCTTCTCCTTGAGTCTCCTACAATGAAAGAATGGTAGTTTGCAGTATCAATTGTTCTAAAAATGAATTAGTGCAATTAATACTAATTTTGATAATTTAAATCTCAAACTACATAAAACAAAGGTAGACACTCAATAGTCAATTTAAGCATAAAATCTAGAAATAGGAGCCAAGAAGTGTAGTAAAAGTCATAAAAATTGTAACATCCTATCCCCGATGGGAAGGGTAAATTGGTCAGTTGAGGCAGGCTAGTAGATTAGACTGCATAATGTGATATGAGCATACATTTGGCCTCTAACTATAGAGGAATGAGTTTTCCTGCACATGCACATATAGGTACATGCATTCATGACATTCTCGGCATTTAATTGTGATTATGATGTGTTCTGTGAATTCTGAGGTAATTGTGTTTGAAAATCTGAATTGGAATGCTCTAGGAGTGATTTCAGTTGGTAGTGACCTATAGTAAATTTTTCTGGAAAATTGGGAGAAAATGTCCGGACCGAAAATTTTTCGAGTGACGGACTAATTGACTGTATAGTACTGAAATAACTGTCCGATGGTCGTGGATAATTAGAGATATGATTTTAGAAATCATTATGTCGAGCCATTGAAATTTGGAGACGAATTGGACTGGAAATAAATTGTGAAAAGAGAAAGAGAATTAAATGGATTGTGAGGAAAAAAAAAAGACAAGTGGTATGATTATATTGTTAAGAGAGAAATCCCTTTAAATGCCTTAGGTTTTGAATTTGGCAGAAAACTTTTCCTCCACCTAGGGCATATTTTCCTTCTCCATCGATTGATTCTTGTTCTTCCTCCCTACATGATCTTTTGTTGTCCACTTCCTTGCTTCTTCTTTGTGTAAAGACCAACCCTAACCCTTGAAAATATGATGATTTGTGAGAGTTTAAGAGCTTACCGTGGGTGTTAGAGAGAGGTGAAAGGGTTAGAGGAATTTTCGGGAGTTCGAAGAGTTGGAAGCTTGATTTGGTAAGTAAATGGTTTATATGTTGTTTATTGTTAGTTGAAATGCATTCATGATGTTATTGTGAAAGATTGGGGTAGTTGTGTATGAGTTATGGCGGTTTTTGAGAGAGAAAAGAGTGAAATTTAGTCGGGGAAGACGACTTGGGGGCCGCACGTCGTGGCGTGCCTGCGCCGCGACGTGCGCGAAGGCCTCGCCGCGGCGAGCTTTTATTTACACGCCGCGGTGAGCCTACTGGAGTGCGCCGCGGCGAGACTGGCTTTCCTGAATTATTATGGTTGGTTTTTGAGTTATAACTAATGGCATAGAACTCCGATTGAGGTGATTTTTGATTCGTTATAAACTAGAGAAAGAGGTCTACCATTGA
Source organism: Erythroxylum areolatum (assembly GCA_024520975.1). Taxonomy (NCBI): domain Eukaryota; kingdom Viridiplantae; phylum Streptophyta; class Magnoliopsida; order Malpighiales; family Erythroxylaceae; genus Erythroxylum; species Erythroxylum areolatum. The sequence goes on from JANIJH010000005.1 coordinate 67,496,167, forward strand.
TGTGAAGAATGAAAGTTTGAATTTAAATTAGTAGGATCTCAATTATTGAAAGAAAGTTGAGTAAGGTTTCCTACTTCAATCTAAGGATAGTTTCTTGATAATTGGGGTATAATTGGGAGATTTCTGAATTAATTCAATGCTGTTGGAGTCTTCAAAAGGGTGAATTTGAGCAAGTAAATAGTAATTTGGCTTTGAGGTCTTTCTTGAGAATTTAAGGGTATTGTCTAAATGAGATAGTGTTATAGTATGGAAAATTGGTTTTGAGGCAAAAGATAGTGAAATTGGGATATTGCGCCGGGAAGGTCTTGAACATGTATCGTACATCTTTTATTTGCGTCATGTGCATCACTGAATATTCTGATTGTGCATTTAGTAATGGGAAATTGTTTTGATTGTTATAGAGGCACCGTTGGAACGACATCCCACGGATTTTGTCGGGACTTCCAGGCAGTAGCTCGGAAGTTACAGGTGAGTAACCTAGTTGGTTCCTCAATCTTTGTGTGTTAAACTACGTGTTTATGCCATGTGGAAG
>JANIJH010000005.1:67511385-67547770 GCA_024520975.1 Erythroxylum areolatum
ACGCTATTCATTTTCGGATGTCGGAGTAAGTTTTTGTTCTTAAGCGATTTGCTTTCGTTTTGGAAATCCGATTCTTCGATTTTGCTTATGTTTTTGCTTTCGCTTTATGATTTCCGATCCGATTTTCGTTGATTCGATTCGCTTTCGTTTCTTTCGCCTTTGATCCAATTTGTGTTGTGCTTTTGCTTTGGCTCAATTTCGTTTGCGAGATCCGTTCTTTCGCTTCCGTTCTTTTCGTTTCCGCCACTTTGTTTTTTCGATTTATGTATTCGTTTTCGATTTCGCTTTCGCCTTTCATTTCGCTTTGTTATGATCCAATGTTCTTTTGTTTTCTGATTTGTGCTTCCATTTTTCGTTTTTCCGGTTGGGGTCCGGTTCCGAGATCAGATTCCAACAGTAGATGAATATTTTAGCTAGAGATTTTTTTCTTTTGTATATTGAATATGTTAAAAGATTGAATTTTACAAGTCCTTATGGACTATATATTATATATAAATGTTTTTTTTTGTTTACCTTTAATAGCAGGTAGATAATTAAAATATACATTAATATCTATATATTTTTAATGTATATATAGAAGTTGCCTACATAATGACAAGAACTTGATTTTATGTTAAATAATATTATTAACGAAAGAACAAATTATTGCTTTTATTACTACAAATTATTTCCTAAAAAATTTACTTTGTTGCCTTCTAAAGACTTAAAAATGTTACAATATCTATTTAATATTGATTCTATAGTTTAAAACTAATATGATGCATTATTTAAAACTTAAAGTAACATTTTTATTTGTTACCTAATCAAAAAATTATGTTGCCTTATACTTATTGCAGTGCCACTTCTTGTAGCAATATGAATTCTGTTGCCTTAAACAAAAAGGTAACGATAATTATACTTATAGCAATACTGTTGCCTAAAGCACTTTTTATTATAGTGTATGTACTTGTCATATATAATCATGGTTAAGTAGAAGGGTACCATAGTGGTACATGGAAGGGAGTATGTTGAATTAATAATGTATGACCGTCATAACCTTTATGATTCTTTTACTTGATTATGATTACTAATGGTAATAGTGTATGTGAATGATGACTATTGTACATTATGATTGCTTAAATTATTGATTCAATAAACTATATAAAGTTACATGAATCAAGTGGGAGATTGTTAGAAATCAATCTTTTAAATGACTCATGTGTTAAAAGGTAGTCAAAGGATTTAATAATTTAATAAATCAACCTTTGGGCTTTTGAACCCTTATGATGGAGAGTTTTAAAATAGACTGATAGTTATCAGTTTATTAAAGGGATTAAGGTTTTGTCTCAGTCTGATAATAAAATTTTCTCTTCTCTCAAAACACCATCACAAAAGAAAATGAGATAGAAAGTCCAAGGAAAGAGATAGATTAGGTAAGGAAATTATTGAGAATCATCTCCACATCACTAAGTTATGGACAAAGGTTGGTATTTAGAAACTTTATCTTTCTATTAAAATAAAATTATGATCATGATTGTTTATTTGTGAGTTTCATGAATTTCTAGATCCTGTTATGTTTATAAAAAATCATATTTACAAAAAATTCTTAGCTTTTACATAAATTAAATTAAGATATTGACAATTCATGTAATATTTGGTCTAGACAAAGTCAAATAAATTGATCTTTCCTTTAGCCTTTTATATTTTCTTGGATCCAAATAAAAAAGACTTGTTAGATTAGTCAATTCATGCTTTGTGGTTATTGGTGTCGATATATGTTTTGAACCAAAAAGCCCTACATCTTCAAGAAGATTTAAAGCATATTTTATTTGATTAAGAAAAATGCCTTCTTTAGCTCTCGTTGTTTCCAACCCGAGGTTGTACTTTATTGCTCCAAGATTTTTTAGGTGAAATCAAGTTTCCAACATGCTTTTAACCCTTAAGCAATCTTCATTGTTATTGCCCACACTTATCAAGTCATCTACTTAGAATAGAATCACTTTATAACAATGTCCTTATTACAAAAAATATAAAGAATAATTACTCTAAGATAGCAAAAACCCAAAATCAAGAATGGTGGAAGAAAGTTTTGTAAACCATTAGCGCGAAGCTTGTTTCAAATCATAGAATGATTTCAATAGCCTGCATACACAAGTATCTAATGGAGACAAACAACCCTCGAGGTGGTCACATACTTCCTTATACAACTCACCAATATAAGAATGCATTATTTATATCTAGTTGATGCATAAACCAAATTTTACATGCAACTATACTGTCAACAAATACCTTATTATTATAAGTTTCGTTACCGGTGCAAAGGTGTCATAGTAATGAATACCTTCTATTTGAGTATATTCCTATGCCTTAAAATGCACTTTATACCTCTACTATTCCATTTGCTTTCAGTTTGATTTTAAAAATCCACTTTGGCCTAGTTTTCAATTTGTCTTTCAGTAATTGTACAAGTTCCCATATGTCGTTTGCTTCTAAAGCTTATATCTTTGCTCTTGTGGCACTACACCAACTTGGATCCATCACTGCTTGAAATAAATATTTAGGCTGCTTCAACACTTTATTTGAAATAGTAAAGCATAATGTAAGGATTTAAAATGATTGTAAGAAATTACCTTGTTTAGTGAATTTTTCCAAGTCTCACCACTAAAGCAACTATTGGAATGTCGAATAATAAGGCCTTCTCTAACAAAGTCATTCAAATAATGTAGGGGTATAGTGTCTCTTTTTGGTGTTTCTTACATGGTTTGATTAATTTCCTCATATGCAGTGGGCCCGCAGGTGATTTTGGCTAGTGGTGCTTCATGTGGTGGTTGATCTGGTTGTAGTTCACTTGTATCCAAAAATATCATGAGCCTTGGACTTACGGATAGTGTGTTCATCGGATGCATTTTGATTTCTTGGTATAGTAGTTTCATTGTCATTTAAGGACCGTGTAAGATTGCACAGGGTCATTGATCATGATATTTTCTTTTATAGGGTTTTCGATTTTGGAAAAAGAAACTAAAAAAGAGAGAACTATATCATCTCTGGATACCGTAAATGTTTTAAATTCCAAATCATACACTCAATAACATTTTTTACCTAAAGGATATCCAACAAAAATACAATGACTCGATCTAGGATTAAACTTATCCCCCTTTATATTTTTCAGGTGGATATAACATAAACACCCAAAAGACATTAAATGATCATAAATGGTGCTAAAATATACAATATTTCATAAGGGCTTCAAAAATCGAGAACAAAGGATGATGTGAGATTGATCAAGTATGATGTAGTTAACACACTCTCACCAAAATTTGATAGGTAAATATGCTTGAAATCAAAGGGCTCATGTTACATTTAGGAAATTTTATGTTTTTTTTCTCCATTACCCCATTTTGTTACAGCTTAAAAACACACTATTTTTGGTGTAGTATCGCTTGTTGTTTCATAAAACCAACCAAAAGTCCCACACAAACTTTTAGCGCATTATCATAGTGCACCACCTTAATTTTCTTTTTAAATCGAGTATATACCATTTTATAGAAATACAAGAAAGCAATATAAACCTCGGATTTGTGTTTTGAATAAATACACTTACATGCACCTTGTATGGGCATCTATAATGGTTAAGAAATAGGAAGCCTCACTATCTGACATAATGCCATATGGACCCCATATATCATAACACACTACAATGGTTAAGAAATAGGAAGCCTCACTATCTGAGATAATGCCATATGGACCCCATATATCACAGCACACCATGTCGAAAGGAAAAATTGCCTTACTAAAAGTGACATTAAAAAGTTTTCTGTTTTGTTTGACTCTTAAACAAATACCACGACCATTATTGAAAAAGAAAATCTAAATAAAGCAATAATATGTGTAAGGACTTGAAATGAAGCATGTCCTAATCTAGAATGTCATAGTATTGCATCCACCTTACTTGAATAAGTCACATTTAAGGAGGCCATCATTGAAGCCATTTGAGCATTTCTACTCCGTTGAACCAGTATCCTATCTCGTAGCTGGCTCGTTCCAATTACCGTCCTAATGACAGGGTCTTGTAAAATACAATAAGAAGGAAAAAGAACTTATTAAACATTGTAAGTCAATGGTAATCTTACTATCAGAAATCACTTTACATCCAAACTCAAGCATAAATAATGCATCTTTAAGCATTACTATTGTTTCAACAGCCACATCTCCCTTTAATTGAGCCTTAGGTACTTTTCCATTCGGCCTATTCATTGTGTTATTCTCTGTCACTGGTTTTTTATACACCAACAATGATTCTTTAGATAAAACAAGGTACACTCCACTATCCAAAATCCATTTGTCATCATTATTATAAACTGCGGTACCAACAAAATTCAACGCAATTGGGGTTTGTCTTTTCAATTTGCAGCAGTGTCATCGACCTGGATAGAGTTCTTTCCACAGCCCCTAGATTAGTGATTTTGTCGCAGCCTCTCATATATTGCTCCACCTTGGTGTGCATTGTTGGGAGCAGTTGCAGCATTGGCTATATGTGTTTTTTATTACCAGTTCTTTGATTTTCTCCATATTTCTCCAATCTGGTCGGTAACCAATGATTTCAAAAAAGTGCTGTTTGATGTGTCTAATGTGCTTGCGGTGCTCACATCGAGGTTTGCGTCCCCTTTGGGCTTTAAACCCGTAGATCTTTTACCTTGCCATCAACGTAACTGCTTCATTATTGAGGATTCGGCTAGTAGCAAAAGTAGATTATTTTTCTTCTTGAATCACTAAAGAATACACCTTGCTAAGAGCCAGTAGAGGGTCCATGTTCAAACTCTGCGACCTGATAACACTCAACTATTTTTCCAGTCCCATCAAGGAAAAATAGAGGTTATAGGTTATCTTTTTCACTCTCTGCATTCAATTCTTTGGTTAAATCGCAATCCTGACCACATATGCCCATGAATTGATATGTAGCTAATTCATGAATCACTGCTTTGATTTCGGTATAAGTAGATTGTCACTAACATACCTCGCTATTGCATGAGGTCTAAATCCCTCTTCAAACCACATGCCCTTGATGCGTTTCCTTAAACGCATCTTTCACTAAGCTCCTGCCAAATTTTTGTGGCTTCGGTCAGGTTTGAGAACTCCATCCTGCAATTCTAAGGTCATCGAATTCATGAGCCAATAATAGACCATAAAATTGCATTTATCCCAATCTGTCGATTTTTGCAACCCCCGCAGCTGGTTTTGGCATTGTTCCATCCATAAATCCAAGCTTGTTTTTGGCATTCAACACATTTCTCATTGACCTATGCCATATGTTGTAGTTCTCTTCTCCTCTTAGAAGATTTGGAGCGAAAATCAATCCTGGGTGATCGGAGGAATTGAGATAATAAGGTGAGGTTATATCTGTTGCCATTAAAAGGTGTGGGACAACGGTATAGATTGCCGTAAGTGACTGGAAGCGGCAACAGATAACCTCAAAAGAAGTCCTGCATAAAAGAAGTTGGCAAATGGCGGTCTTCTTCTTAACCCAAACAGAAGTCAGGTCCTACTTGTTTACCATTGAGAGTTGATAGCTTTATCACCAATTTGAAACAGTCCTGCTGTTGTTGAAACTGATCCACAATTAATGACTTGTTCTGAGTATACGCGACAAGAATGGCGGTCTTCTTCTTAACCAAAAAAGAAGTCAGGTCCTACTTGTCTACCATTGAGAGTTGATAGCTTATTTTCCAATTTAAAACAGTCCTGCCGTTGTTGAAACTCCACAATTAGTGACTTGTTCTGAGTCTACGCGACAATTCCGACTAACTGACTTGAACTTTTCTTCAGGAAATTTACAAAGGTGGTTCTAACCTAGGTTGGGCTAGTAATTAATAACCAACAAATTCTTAAAACCAACCTTTTTTTTTAATGGATGATCAGGCTTAACTTGTTTCCTTGTAAAACAAAGAGACAGTTCACAACTTCACATACATGAAGTGCTTCCAAGAATCAAGGAAGCTATGATATCGTTTTGTGCCTTTGTCCTTAAATCTGACCATATGCAAACCTTTTAAATATATAACATAATGGCATATATATAGTCTACATCAGTTCACAACTAGTGTTGGTAATCAAGCGATATTAATGACCCAAACATTATATAGAACAGATTTCATATTTGTACTTTGTCATTCTTTGTCCGTAATTGTAGTATTTAAATTGACAAAACTAAATTAGTGGACAAAAAAGGTATATAGAGTAGCTGCTGATGAAACATTTTGCTTAATATAATTCGACGTCAACAACAATACTTAATAAAAATTTCGATAGCACTTAAAGTCCGGGAATGTCCAATAATACTCAACTTTACTCCTAACTAATAAATAGATTGTTTCGAATTTAATAATAAAGAAGAAGTAAATGAAAGACTATTTTGATATCTTTTTTTTTTTGTTATACATAACAACTAAAAGTATCATACGACTTATTTTTTTCAAAACAATTGGAAGTGGTTCCGTCAAATTTTAACTATGCACCTAGGAAGAAGGCTAATTTATGATCAAATTGCAATCCTTTTGTCCTTGTAATGTACATCAATTTGTTCTTAGGAATCACCAATGTACACATCATGTATATATATAAGTTCTTGTATTGACATTTAACGGGATAATTTGTGTTTCAACAGAAACTAAATTCTTAAAAGACAATACACACTAAAAAACAATCAATGCATTCAGAGAATTAACTTCCACATGCATTCCTCATTTAACATTAATTTAGAATAAAAATTTATAGTTCCTTAAAGCAACGTATGTTCGCACATTTGACCATATATATTTGAAAATAAGCCAAAATTCTTGTTTACCTTCTGCAGTATTTATTTGTTTCGATCAAAATACTTGGTAATTTTTTTGTTCGAGCATTTTTTATCATTTGGTCATATAAAAATTAAAGTGATATTAAGCTTTTGATAAATTTCCAAGGTATTAAATTTTCATTCAATTTTATAAAATTAAAATTTTATGACACCTTAAGCAAGCCATTTCCAAATCTAAATATCCTCTTTGAGAAAACAGTAAGATTGTTAGACCTTATAAGACCATATGATCCTATGCTATAAGGGACTATCATAGGAGTTATTAACAATTTGTGTTATTAGAATAAAGCCAACCTAATTTAAAAACTTAAATTTTCATAAATTTAAGAGTCGGCATATAACTAAATCGTAAGATAAATAAAGGAATTTGTGATTCAATGATCGCTAACACAATATTGACACTGACACCTACTTCAGAAACATTCTCTCCGCTAGCACATATATAGCATCCAAACCACCATCGCTATATAAGGACCAAACAAACTCATTTATGATCTAACTAACCTTTTTTGTAACCCTCTACTATCACTCCATCACCACCACCACCACTTTGAAAGCTTCTTGTTCTTGGTTTCGGAAACTTGAGATCTCGTCTTGCCAGTTGCATTTATGGACACCAGACAAAAGCTGGTTTTCACCTTCTTCTGCTACTCTATCCTTTTTCTTCTCTCAGGTAGCTTCAAGAGTTTCGTTTGCTGCATTTATTCGTATCTTTAGCTATATAAAGCAAGCAAAGTACTTGTAAGTACACAGTCTTCATTTAAACTGATCCGGTTAGTCGTACACGCTTGGCATCTTACAGGGAATATTGGAGTTGATGGATCACCATCATCATCTCAACATCACCGCAGGCATCACCACCACGCACATAGACATTTGTTCAACCACAAACCAAGCAAGCTCTTTGTTTTCGGAGACTCGTATGCTGACACAGGCAACAACAGAAAATCCTTAGGAAATTCCTGGAATATACCCTATGGAATCACGTTTCCCGGCAAACCTGCTGGTCGTTACTCCGACGGTCGTGTCTTGACTGATTTTCTCGGTACGTGTGTCCACTTTCACCATCTAATGAGATGCTTTTTTTTTTCCTTTACTCTGTCATAATAATAATAATAGTAAAGCCTGCACACCTAGTGGACTTTGCTTTGCATTTGGTTTTGTGGTGACCAAAATGAGATGCACGCAAAGCAAGTGCCTGTCTGTGTAGTATGCTGATTACGGATTCCACTTCAGTCCAGACTTATCACTTTTCCTAATCTGATAATTACTTCTGAGAGAAACACTGTCTTTTGCCTGTAAAAAAGAAAGAAAATCTGCGTTATTGGTTCAACCTTTTTCTTTATATTAAATCTCTCTTTCTATTCAAATTTTACTTTATCCGTGAGGTGAAGCCTTTTAAATTTCTGTTCTTTGCGTATGTTTGTTTATTGACCATTAGTTTCTGTGTTTACATCACCCAAGTTGGGAAGATATTCCATTCCCACAAGCTATACTACTTTACGTAATTGCCCTACCACCACCATTACCTGTCTAATGTTTATAGACCCACGATCATGAACTGTTGTGAGTTCACTTTACTGCAGATACTTCTGCAGTTTATAGTTTCACTATTCGTTTGTTCTTTTAAATTCTTTGTTCTATGAACAGCTTCCAAGATACCTAATCACGATGTACTTAAAAAGAACACCATAACAACTGGGTAACTGACAGACAATATTCCTCTTCTAAAAGTAAAAGTGATTACCATCTATCTCATAGTGGTTTTGCAGCTAGGTTTATCGGAACAAGGTCTCCAATTGCATATAGGTGGAGAAAACTAGGGATAAAGCTATTAAAGTATGGAGTAAACTTCGCATTTGGAGGCACAGGTGTGTTTGATACGCCTGCTCCATACCCTAACATGACCACCCAGATTGATTTCTTCGAAGAAATGATAAAGCTCAAAATCTTTAGTCCTACGGACCTGAAGGACTCTGCGGCCCTCGTCTCAGTCGTTGGCAATGACTATGCTGCTTTCGTTGCCCGAAATAGCTCTATCCCAGTAAGTTGAATTCACATCATACGCCTTTTTTAGCTATCTGCCACCCTTTTTTTTTTTTTTTGCATTCGATTCGGTTCATTCTTTTTGGGGTGAAAATGAATCATAGTGAGGAAATTAATTTAACCAATTTGTTATGAGCTTAAAATATTTCATTTAATTGTAATTACTGGATGGCACTCATTAAATGAAAACTTGAATTTGTTAAACTTAATCCCCAAATTGTTCACGAAGAATACGTAATTCCAAGTCTTGAAAACACCATTAAGATAAGTTATCAATGAAACTGATTAATTTGGCGACATAAATATAAATTGTGGGTTTTATGTGTTAAGGCTTGGGTTCAGTTTGTGAGTTGATTACTGTTATTATCATTCACAACTTTTGTGACAAGTACCATGTTTGACTGATACTGAATCCAGCGCTTGTATTTGTCTACTTATCCATCGCAGACTTTACATGTAATATCATTTGTTGAATTGATAGGAAATCCCTGCCGTTGAATCCATTTGCTACTCCCTGTATTTTGTGATCTGGGGTTGGGGCTGAGTGCCATCTCATCTTCCACCATTCGTTGTTCTCCTATTTTTCCTTAATTCGCATAAAGGGTCATTTGTGTTGGGTGTTTCTGCTGGGATATTTTCTCAAATTAGTGCCTTATTGGGATTTCAGTACTCATCTCTTACTTCGTGTTTGTTTCGGTTTATAACTATAATAAGCTTCATTTCTACATCTTCTGTTAAACCATATAGTCTGTTTGTCTTATCCTTGAATAGGTAACAAATACTTCAATTAGGTAACGCCAACACATCTTGAGCTTGTTAGCGATCTTTTGCTTTACAGAACTTTGTTCCATTTTGATAAATCAAATATCTTCACGTTATCTATGGAATTCAAGAACAAATATGTAGTGAGTGATGCCAAATATGTATTATCTTTCTATTTGTTTTACTAGATAGAATTTCCAATGCTTACAAGCTGAAAATTATGATGATTATGCAGGCTCTGGAAGAATTTATTTCACAAGTGATAAACCAAATTTCCTTGAACTTGAAACGCATAAGTGACCTGGGAGTAAAGAGAATAGCTGTGACTAGCTTACAACCATTGGGTTGTCTTCCCAGAAGCACCATTGAATCATCATTTCAGCAATGCAATGATACGGACAATTTACTTGTGGAAGTGCACAACAGCTTCCTCCAGCAAGCAGTCACCAACTTGAAGGCTGACTCCAATACTACTACTATTGTCATTCTCGATCTTTATTCTGCGTTCCTAAGCGTTTTGAAGAACAAAGGCGATCATCCAGGTGACTAAACATATCTACTTACAGCTTTTGATTTCGTTAGGATTCAAGATACGGTGACAACAAATTAGAGTTTGCTACCAAAAACTAGAGTTAGTAGATGCGCGATATCCCTGGCTGTGTGTAAGCTGTCTCACTCTCTCTCTCTCTGTGTTCTTATGCAGAAATTTCAAAGTTTACGACTCCATTACGGCCGTGTTGTGTTGGGGTAAGCACGGAGTCTTCATGTGGGAGTGTAGATGCCAATGGAACGAAACTGTACAGAGTCTGTCAGAACCCTGAATTTGCTTTCTTCTGGGACTTCTACCACCCTACACAGGCCGGGTGGCAAGCTGTTTATACAACTTTGAAATCCAATTTTCATCAACTCGACGGCAAAATTCACTAGGGAATAATCAACTTGTGGTTTTGTGAATCATGTAGTTTTCTAGATTTGGATCGAATTATTCATGTGGTCTTATGTATCTTATTATTCGTTTGTTTCGTTGTAATCTTCCTTAAATTGACGGAGCTACGGGAGAAATAAAATATGTTGGTCTCACTTTTTCTTTCTATCTTCTTTGTTCACACTATACTCAACAGTCTTCATTGGCTCTGTAATTTTTATGAGTTGCATTTCGACAACTTTGTCTTTTAACCGATATATTTTTATGTTTCAAATTGATTCTGATAGTCCTGGTAATATAAAAATATAGCATTGGATATATGTTATGGTTTAAGACTATCAAAGTCAATATCCTATAACTAAATGGTGTAATGCCTTTATTTATGAAATTGTCTTTATATTTCAAACTATTGCGAATTACTAGTATCTTATAATTGTAAAATATCATATTAATATATTATGTTCACGTCAAATATAATTAATGTAATTATTTATTTGTTAACAAATCTTTGAGCTTCTTTTAAAAGAAAGTTAGACCCAACGAAATTTGATCAAATCAAGTTAAATACATTGAATTCAAGCGGGGCCGGATCAGACCGGGCTTATCTGCCACCCTAACTCATACCTTTTTTTATTTATTTCATAAGGGAAGATAATAAAAGGTGTCCATCCTGACTGAAGCACGAGACAGGGACAAAGCCACGAGATTTTAACTTCTAGCCATCAAATCAACATTCAAGTCTTGAATGTTTAAGCCACAATACAGCAGGCAGATATTTTCAGACATTTTAAGCTATTTGACGTTAAAAGAATAGGAAATTACAAACCAACACTTGGAATTATAACGAATATATATTAATTATGGAAAAACTGAATTATCCAACGTTATATTCCTACTTCTCATCCAAAATTTTAATTTTTTATAAATTAATCATGCATGACTTTAATGGAGTTTTTTCTCTGCCAAAAGAATTAAAATTCATTGGAAATTATGTAATGTTAATGTTTGAACCCGATCATCCCGTCCAACATCTTAAGACTAGCGATCACACTTTCTCACAAAGAACGATAATGTCTGTTGGTAGCCCGTTTATTGAAAGTAAGATGTAAGCCTATGAGCAAGCGATAATTATCCACCTCCAACTGTGGATGTTCTCTTGAGGAAGTGGAAATTGATATTATCCAAAGAATCAACCAGGCAAATTTTGTCCTATCTATGATATCGATGACCAACAGACAAAGTAGAATTAAGCCAACACCCGTCTGCCTAAATCTTGACCATTTCCCTCACAGAAATTACTGACATTCTGCAAAAATACGTTCCAAGAAAGCCTTGATGCATTCACCTAGTCAGCAAATAAGTTCTACATGCAATTGCTTCGCATAAAGAAGTTTATTAAGTGGAAAAAAATGTGAATATGGCACAGACATTAGCAAATGCCTACATAAGCTTTCACCATTTTAAGTGTGTGAGAATCGCGTTATGATTGTGCTTTTATTAGTATTATGATTATAATATCTTATTTTAATTAAATATTTGTCTTAATTATGAATTTGTCTTTATCAAATCTAATTGTTATTCATCAACCTGAGAGTCCTTTAACAAATAGTGCTACGTTAACAATTTTGCATTTCTAAATGAGTTGTGATAATGGGATACAAGATTCAAAATTTTTAAATGATTTATGGTGAATCATTAATGCTTTAATGCTAGCTATGGGTTAATTAAATACATTAGACATTGATAATTTTTCTTTCTTTTTGCATATTTTTAGTAGAGATGTTTCTCTTTGGAAATTTAATATTTAATTTTCTTTGTTTCTTATCAACAACTCTCAAGGTGGAGATGGAATGCAAATGAAGTCTCAACTTGCTATGAAAAAAAAAACGACCTTAGCAAAGGTTTACTAAGAATATCTTCCATATAATGTGAAGATGGCACACATTGTGTAGTGATATTTCATATGACTACCTTTTTCAAGATAAAATGGTAACCGATTTCAATATGTTTGACACCTGCATGAAACAAAGGATTAATGACAAACATTAATACCATAATGAAAATTTTGAGAATGATAAAATAGGCGAATGTCAATGTCATAAAATAATGATGTCAGTCAAGTTATTATATCAATGAAAGAATTCATAGAACTATATTCAAGTTTTGAACTTGATCTAGTAACAATATGTGCAATTTGCACATAAAAACTAATAGTACTATGTCATATATAGGGATAAATTGCCTAACAAATATTTGGAAAATTGTAATAGTGGCCTTTGAGATATAAATCATAAGTTATAAACTTAAGTCCTTTTAAGGTAACAAAGAATTCACTTGACTACCTTGACATGGGATTTTATTGGTGTTGAGAATTTGAAAAACTTTTACTTATATATTTCGTTACATCTACAAGTTTGCCTTTTAAAGCAAAAGACTTATCTTTAAGAGTCATATGAGTAGTATTAAGAGTATAATCAGCTATACCAATTTAGTGAAGTAGGTCCTTAATGCACTTACTTTAAGAAAAAAAATAACTCCTTTAATTGATGCACCTAACTTCAAGACTTAAAAAGAACCTTAGAGAAACAAGATCTTCTATGATAAACTCTAAACTCAATTTGTAAATTAGTGTTATCAATATGTCATATTCATAGGTTAAAAAAGCAATATTACTAAGTGAGTTTTGACAGTAAACAAATAAATAAAAGTCAGACTTACTACAATAAAATCCAAGATGAAGAAGGAATTGAGATAAATGATCAAACTAGGTCTGAATAGCTTGTTTTAGACCATATAGTAACTAGTCAAGATAACAAACTTAATCAAGTTTGCGTCGGTACATAAAACCTAGCGGCTGCTTCATAGACATTGTTTTCTTGAGTTTTATATAGGAAAAAAGCCATTTTTCACATTTATTTATCTTATCGACCAATTCAATGGTGCAGAAAGGGAAATGACCAAGTGAATAGTAATGTCCTTAATCCCTAGACTATAACTTTTCTCAAAACCCAAACCTAAAACTTGAGTAAGACATGAGTTTATATTGAATCATTCAACAAAACCATCTTCTCATTGCTTAATGCAATAAATTCATTTCATCTAATGAAATTTATATTTATGGTCATGGATCTCTGGACCATGTCTAATTTGAATGAAGGGTCTTTAATTCTTCTTCCTTGGCTACCACTCATTGAGGATATTTTAGACCAAGTTGATGACTTCGAGGTTAATAGGCATGGAAGAACGTGATAGATAATACCTATAGTCCTAAAGTTGGTTTAGTGGTTGTTTATTGCATGAGCGATGATTATGTGTCATTGACATTACCATTAATATTAGTTGCAATGATATGATCACATATAGGTTCTCATACCTTTATTTGTTCTATTATGATGGTTGATACTTCTTTTTTAATCGCTTAAATATTCATTTCAGGAGTTGGATAGTAATAATGCTCAATTGGTTTATCGTTATTTTCTTATAGTGTTTTAATATCAGAAAATGCCAATGGAGCTAGTATGCTATGATTTTTTTTATGTGATTCATTAATCACTACATTAAGACATATGTTTTGTTCATTATGGATTGTTAAATTTCTAACCATCATTCATGAAGAGCTGGAAAATCAACAAGTTCTAAAGTTATAGGAGTTAATTCATGTGGAGCCAATTTATAGAGAAATTCATCCTCGTCAAAGGTAACCTGTCTTTATATGTAAACTCTCTTTGTTTCAGGCTCATAACATCTGTAAACTTTATGGATTGGAATGTAGAATGAATGCACATGGATATATTTTCTTCACAAATTGATTACCTCCTAGATGTTTTAGAAAAGGAAGCATAAATATTCTATTAGTTGTAAGCTTTTATAATTGGTTCTTTGTGGTGTAGCTTTAAATATTAAGATGTATTATGAAGTATTAAAGATGATATACTATTAATTAAGCAGCTACAAGAAAAAAAATAAATCCATAAAAGTATAGGAAAATAGCATCAAGTATCATGGTTAAACATATTTACAGATGCTTCCTTTCAATCACATCATCTTTTTTTAGTGTTCCAAGAAATAAAATCTGTAGTTGAATTCTATAATTTCCTATATGATTAAGAATATTAAATGTGTTGAACTCTCAATCTCCATCACATTGAAAACTTTAATTTTCCTATTAAATTGATTATTTGCAACTTTTTGAAACTTAAGAAAATAAGAATAAAATTTTAACTTTTTCTTAAAGGTACTAGGTGAATTTTGAACAATTATCTATAAAGACATCATAAACTGAAAAAATTTTGATTTGAGGTAATGAGAGAAAATCCTAAAGATCACGTGAACTTTTTATAAAGAAAATTTAAAATACTATTTTTAAAGGTTGTTTACAATTCGTTCTTGATTAACATTAACACAAATGGTTGACTTAGTCTACTAATTAGTGACATCAGCAACTTTCTTTCCCTTTAACAAAGATAAATTATTTGTACTTAGATGTCTAAGGTACTGATGCCACAAAGAAAATGAGTTGCTCACTTTAATGTTAATAAAACTTTATGAAAATTTAAATCCAAATATTAGATTTGTCCTTCTTATGCCCCTCCACCATTATTAATTTTCCTTTTTTATCCTTAATAACAAAATCCAATGATGTGAATTCAACAGTAGAAGAGTTACTATAAGAGTTATCAATAGTGATTTTACTTTCTAAAATTAAATTCTTTCTCAATTTAGGTACAACCAAAGCTTCTAAAAAACTCAAATTTTCAACATATGCATTTCTAATATGCTTTTAAGTGAGAAAATACCTGCAATATTTGTCATATGTGTTAGGAGATGGGCTCTACTCGCTATAGCAAACACACAATAAAAGGAATTGAGGTAAAAAAAAAAAGGAAATACAAGATTTAACGTGGAAAACTCCTTAATGAATATAGGAAAAAACCATAAGCAAGAATAGAAAGCTTTCCACTATAAAAGCAAAGATTACAAGAGGAAGATCTTACAATCCACACTGAGAATTAATACACAAGGTTATGGGAAACAGATTTTGGGATTTTTAAAACCTTAAGCATATGTCTCTTTATATAGCCTTAATGGAGGCTATTATGTTCTCTTTACCAATATTGAATCTAAACCAACAATCTCCCACTTGGAGATTTGATCGAGAACCAATCAATCTCCACACTATTCTTTCTATCTTGCCATTTCTCTATTGTCTACGTCTCTGCCAAGCCATATGAGAATCTACACCATATAAATTTATTAGTGTTGATTGGCTTTGTTAATGCATATGTTAAGTTCTCTTTTTTGTGAAGTTTCTGCGTGACCACACTTCCATCTTCCACCACTTCACGAAAAAATGATATTAAACTCCTATATGTTTAGTTCTGAAATAAAAAGCTAGATTCTTTACAATATGCAAGGCACTCTGACTATCACAATATAAAGGAATTTTCTCTTGTCAGTGCCCAAGCTCCTCCAAAAATTATTTTATCCAGAATGATTCCTTGCAAGCTTGTGTACTTGCCATATACTCAGTTTCTGTTGTAGATAGTGCTACAACTATCTGTAGTTTAGGCATCTAGCTCATAGCTCCTCCTACAACTATAAACACATAACCTGTGGATTTTATTCTATCAAGGTGGCCTGAAAAATCAAAATCAATATATCATGTCTGATTTTGTGCAAATCATAGCAAACATTAAACTTCCATAGCTGATGCATACAACACTCGAGACATCTCCTTCCTATCTACTTCACTGCAAAGCTTTTTACTTGAGGATAACTTAAAATTAACAGGAAGAGGGGTAGAGATTGACTTACAATCTTGCATATTGAAGCATCGCAAGATTTTGTTTAAATAATTCTTCTGAAAAAGCCAAATCTTCTTGTTATTTCTGTCTCGATAAATTTGCATCCTTAAAATCTTGTTTGCTAGTCCTAAATCCTTCATTTCAAACTCCCCAACTAATTGAGCCTTTAAATCTTGAATCTTTGTTAGGGCTTGTAACCACTATGTCATCAACATACGATAATAATACAATGAAATCATTATTACCAAACCTCTTAAAATATACACAAAGGTCTACAATAAATTTGTTGAATCCAAGACTCATTATGAAGGAATCAAATCTTTTGTATCAACAACTTGGTGCCTATTTTAAACCATACAAAGATTTGCTCAATTTGTAAACTAAGTTCTTTTTCCCTAGTTCTTCAAAACCTTCTGGTTTATGCATGTAAATTTCTTTTTCAAGATCTCCATGAAGAAACACAATCTTTACATCTAACTACTGTAAATATAGATCATAGCAGACATAGCTAGAACAGTCTAAATTGTATTGAGACGAACTACAAGTGAAAAAATTTCAATAAAGGCGATACCTTCTTTTTGAGAATATCCTTTTACCGCCAACCTTACACGGTACCGCTTAACCGGATCATCATTATTACATTTGATCTTGTACACCCATTTGTTGCCAATGTGCTTTCTCCCTCGCGGTAGTGATATAAGCTTCCATGTCTTATTCTTATGAAGAACTTCTATTTCTTCTTGCATTGCTACCATCCAAAGTGATGCATTTGAACTGTTTGTTGCTTCTCAAAATATTGATGGTTCTTCATCTTCTGTTAGAAGACAGTATGCAATATTGGCCTCCATAATATAATCAGACTGTTAGGTTGGGGCTCTCCTTTCATAGGTTGACCATCGAACTTTTGTATTTTCATATTTAACTTATTTTTGTTTCTTATGATCTGATATAACTTCAATAGAATCTTTGTGTTCAATCTTCCTTAAGTGAGAAAATACCTACATTATTGGTCATGTGTGTTAGGAGATGGGCTCCACCCAAATAAAACAAACATACCAATAAAAGAAATTGAAGTAAAAAGGGAGACAAATGATTTAACATGGAAAACCCCTTAATGAATATGGTAAAAAACAATGGACAATAATTGAAAGCTTTCCACTATAAAAAACAAAGATTACCAGTGGAAGATCTCACAATCGACACCAAGGATTAATACATAAGGTTATAGGAAAGAGATTTTGGGATTTTTAAAACCTTAAGCATATGTCACCTTATATAGCCTTAATGGAGGTTATTATGTTCTCTTTTTACTAATATGAGATCTAAGCCAACAATCTCCCACTTGGAGATTTGATTGAGAACCATTCAATTTCCACACTGTTCTCTCTATCTTGTCATTTCTCTATTGTCTACATCTCTGCCAAGCCATATAAGGATCTGTACCATATGAATTTATCAGTGTTGATTGGATTTGTTAGTGCATCTATTAGGTTCTCTTTTGTATGAATTTTCTGCATAACCACATTTCCATCTTCCACCACTTCACGAATAAAATGGTATTGAACTCCTATATATTTAGTTCTAGAATGCAAAGTTGGATTCTTTACAATATGCAAAGCACTCTGACTATCACAATACAAAAGAGTTTTCTCTTATCAGTGCCCATGCTCCTCCAAAAACCATTTTATCCAGATTGATTCCTTGTAAGCTTGTGTAGCTGCCATTTACTTAGTTTCTATTGTAGATAGTGCTACAACTATCTGTAGTTTAGACACCCAACTCACAACTCCTCCTGTAACTGTAAACATATAACCTGTGGATTTTATTCTAGCAAGGTCGCCTGAAAAATCAGAATCAATGTATCATTTCATAATAAATTCATATCCTTTATAACATAGAGCAGCATCTGAGATCCCTTTAATATATCTCAAGATCCTTTTTACAGCCCACCAGTGTTCTTGACCAGGATTTTCCATGTAATAACTAACCACTCCCACTACATGTGCAATGTCTGATTTTGCGCAAATTAAAGAAAACATTAAACTTCCCATAGTTGATGCATATGACACTCGAGATATCTCCTTCCTCTCTGCTTCACTGCTAAGGTTTTTACTTGAGGATACAATTTTGCATATTGAAGTGTCACAAAATTCTCTTCAAATAATTCTTATAAAAAGCCAATTCTTATTATTATTTCTGTTTCGATAAATTTGCATCTCTAAAATCTTGTTTGTTGGTCCTAAATCCTTCATTTCAAACTCCCCAGCTAACTGAGCCTTCAAATCTTAAATACAATCTTTATTAGGGCTTGTAACCAATATAGCGTCAATATAGAACAATAATACAATGAAATCATTATTATCAAACCTTTTAAAATATACACAAGGGTTGCACTAAATCTGTTGAATCCAAGACTCATTATGAAGGAATCAAATCTTTTGTACCAACATCTTGGTGCCTGTTTTAAACCATACAAAAATTTGTTCAACCTCTAAACCAAGTTCTTTTTCCCTAATTCTTCAAAACCTTCTGGTTGGTGCATGTAAATTTCTTCTTTAAGATCTCCATGAAGAAACATAATATTTACATCTAACTGCTCTAAATAGTGATCAAATACAGCACATATAGCTAGAACAATTTGAATTGTATTGAGACGAACTACAAGTGAAAATATTTCAAAAAAGTTGATACCTTCTTTTTGAGCATATCCTTTTACCATCATCCTTGCACAATACCGCTTAACCTGATCATCACTGTTACATTTGATCTTGTACACCCATTTGTTGCCAATGGGCTTTCTCCCTTGTGGTAGTGGTATAAGCTTCTATGTCTTATTCTTATGAAGAGCTTTTGTTTCTTCTTACATTACTGCCATCCAAAGTGATGCATTTGAACTATGTGTAATTAAGAATATTCTGCTAGTTTATTAGTCCACATCTCCATTAGTGTCTTCAGATCAATCGATCTTGTTGGTGATCGATTAATCACATAACAGGCAATCTTCACTACTTCTGCTTAAAAACACTTTTCCATACTTGAAGTTCTCAACATGACTCTAGTTCTTTCAATCAGAGTTTTGTTCTTTCACTCTGCCACTCCAGTTTATTTAGGAGTGTGAGGCATTGAGATTGACGTTTGATGCTTTCTCGATTACAAAAATCAATGAACTCATCACTAGTATATTCTCCACCATTATCAGTCATAAGACACTTGATTTTCTTTCCTGTCTCTAACTCATTTTATGCTTTAAATGTTGTGAAGGTTGGAAATACATCTCCCTTTCTCTTGATAGGATACACCAAACATCTTTTAGAGTAATCATTAAAGGTCTCAAAGTACCTTGCTCCACCCAGAAACATAACTAGTGCTTGCCATACATTAGAGTGAATCAATTCTATAATATCTTTACTTCTAGAATGATGCATTAACTTTCATTCTATGCTACTTACTTGTAATATAGTGCTCACAGAAGTGAATGATACCTTCATGAAACCAGGGAGTAGTTTCTGCTCAGCAAGAATATTCAATCCTTGTTTTGAAATATGCCTAAGTTTACAGTGCCACAATTTTGTTGCATTTACTGTAGAACTATCAGATGTAACCAATGCATTTGCTTCCATATGCGTCTCTCCCATAAGCTTGTATAAGTTTATAGCTATCCTTTCCGCCTTCATTACTACAATTGTTCCTTTGATCACCTTCATAACTCCATTTTGAATGAAGGTCTTGCACCTAATTTCATCCGATTGTCCTAAAGACAATAAATTATTCTTGAAGTCCTTCACATGTCGCACATTTTGAATGGTGTGAACTGTACCATCATACATCTTCAACTTGTTGGTGCCAATCTTAGCAATTCCAAGGCATGGTCATTTCTTATATACACATATCCTACAAAGATAGATTTATAAGTGTCTCTACAAGGAGTTGTATACCATGTTGCTCTTGAATCCATTATCTAAGCATCAGTGAGCTCTACTCTGTCCTTGATCACCGTTGCTACTTCAATGTATAAGATTTTTCCATTGGCAACACATCCCTAAAAAGTTAAGGCTTTAGAGGCCTTATCTCCACCTTTCCTGAATCGATGTTCATTTTTAAAGTGTCCTCTTTTGTTATAATTGTAAACTTCTAGATTTTGACCTTCTTTGTTTATGACTCCTAGTGGAATGATGCTCCATTGACCTTCTTCTCGTCATCGATAAGGCTTCCACTTGATGTGAAGTTGTTAGTCTTTCTTCCTTGTTGATGAGTCTACTTTCTTCTTCAAGAACTGAAGCAGCAACATCATCAAATACAAAAGTATCCGTGAGAATATTATTGGTTAAATTAATGATGAGTTGGTCATATGAATTTGGAAGAGTTTGAAGTAGAATCTCCACATGTTTAGTTGGATTTACGTTACGTCCCAACTTTGAAAGTCGAGAGCATAGAGAAGTCAGAGTATTGATATGCTCTATTACTAAAGTAGATTCAAACATTCGGAATGTGTAAAGTCTCCTCTTTAGATAGAGCACTTAAAACTCAGTCTCTTTAGATAGAGCATTTCCTAGACATGCATTCATTCACCTCAAATACCAGAAAAAAATGCCCTAAAAACAACAACGAGAATCTGAGAATAAAATGACCCTTAACCCATAAGAACCTTAAAGAAAAACTCATTTATGATGTAGAAGATCAGACTATGCTATAACCACAGAGCATACTTGAGCAACTCTTGGGCTTTGATACCACTACTAAGAGATGGATTCCACCCGAATTGAGCAAACACACCAACAAGAGAAATTGAGGTAAAAAGGGACACACAAGATTTAACACAGAAAATCCCTTAATGAATATGGGAAAGAACCACAGGTAAGATTAGAAAACTTTCCACTATAGAAAACAAAGATTACAAAAGGAAGATATCACAATTCACACCAAAAATTAATACACAAGGTTATGAGATAGAGATTTTGGAATATTTAAAACCTTAAGCATATGTCTCTTTATATAGACTTAATGGAAGCTATTATGTTCTCTTTTTACCAATATGGGATTTAAGCCAACATTTGTTCTTAAATCCATGTTAAGAGAAGGGTCATTTTGTTTATCACGGTCAAGCCTTATAGTAGATCTTTAGGTTAATAGGAATAGTTAAATCTATACAAACAATAAATTGCAATATGATTCATTTGTCCATAAATCTAACATATATGTTTATTAACCTTTTTATATTTCTTAGCATATTTTGACCTCTCTTTGTCGGAATTGTTAGTATTTAAACTTACAATGTTATAATGACCAGGTAGAGTGATACCTCAACCTTTTAAACTAAAACTTCTTCAATTTCCTTAATGTTATTACCATGTCTATATTGACTGACAAGAGATTGGCTAGATTTAATATAACTTCTTCCTTATAAGAGGTGAAGGGTTAGGTTGTATCCTTATAGAGCAAGTACAAGATGACTAAATGTAGGATAAAGAGGTTTAGTTGCCATATCTATTCAAAAGCCCTCATATTTTGTTATGACACCATCAAAAAATTGGAAAACTTTATCAAAGTACTCAACAAGTTTCTTATGGCTACAAGATTATTGGAAACTGATTTGAATTCCTTTACTTAATTACCTAAGGATTTTGATCCTTTCTTGATGGTCATTAACATATTGTTCAAAAGACCTTCCTTTTCTATAGTGGTTAGTGATAAATGTTCTTCTAATGAACTGCATATATTGTAGCTAGTGGAATCTTCTGCAATGGTGTGCCAAGCACCCATGAAATTGTTAGGCTGTTATAACCCTAAGGCGCAGGTGAGTTGGTAAGGGGCTCTCCTAGTTTAAGTGAGGTCGCAAGTTCGAACCCCCCTCACATATGCAACCGTTTAAAACTTGGAGCCAGAGCTTTGTCTCCCACAAGGGACCTACCCAGCTCGAGCAGGGATTAATCTGGGTGTGGATGGCTTAAAGGTATCTTCCATAGTTGGGACCCTCCTAGGACACCTGGTGAGCAATTAAAAAAAAGTGTTAGGCTGTTATATGTTGGCCACAAGGTATAGGCTAGATTTGTACTCTACTTTTAGTGAGACTTCAAGTTTGCTAGCACTCTTTCCTAGATGATAGAGTAGATGTAGACTTTGAGAAAGGTGAAGAATTTGGCTACGACTCCCACATAAGCTAGTTGTTGGAGCCTAATTTGATTGATTCAAAACTTTTGATTGATACAAAATTGACACATTGATGGAATGATCATAATGTAAGCTCGAGTTCTTCCATAATTTTTATATATATATGCAATGGAAATTTGAGAAATTCATATATCCCAATGAGTTAATGGCATATATGAAGTTAGAAATCTATGAAAACACACGATCTCGCACCTACATAAATATGTATGTATGTATATATATACACTTCATATATGCCATTAACTCATTGGGATATATGAATTTCTTAAACTCTTTCCATTGTCTCATTGGCCTTGAGTTATTACATAAACTAAATCTCTTAAGTTCTTTTAAAGATTCAACGTTAAGAACTCTACAAAAAACAATGATAATTTTGACAAAGAGCACCTCAAATTAAAGTTATATGTCATCCTAAAAGCTTGAACCCTCCCAAGCCTTTAATTATACTGCTTGAATATGACGCTATACTAAAGTATCTGTCAGTTTGTATTTTTGTCATAAAGGACTACCGTTAGACTTAATGGTTGAATTCATTTAATGTCATGGAACTCGTCACTCTTGACAATCTGGATTAATAGTTCGAAAATGGGAAATATTCCAATAAAACGTGAACTCGAACGATCATTAACCACTAAGTAACTGATTACCAATCTTCGAGTAGTTGCGCCCAAACTAATTATGTTTTCATCCCTTCTTGTCACCCAAAAAAAGTCATTTTAGTATCATTTATGCTTCTTTTTTTGGGTGTTCTTTCAGTTTTTATTTCTTAATTTTAATTATTATTTTTATAAAAATAAAATTCTTTTTAAGTATTAATATCAATATAATTACTAACAATAAATAACATAGTAAACAAAAGTCAAAGTTAACTTAATATAATTTTTTATTTAAAATGTAATTATTATAAATTATTAATTACAATTGATAATTTATTATGAAATGTATTATTCATTTAAAATATAAAGCTTATATAGTCATTTTATCTTTTGATTTATCATAAGTAAATATCTTTGTTATACTGTGTGAAATTTTAATAATTAATAATGATTTTTATTTATTAATCATAAATAGGTTTGGGGGTTTCCTTGATTAGCACACCCTTCAGCTAAAAATTTTTGTATCCTTATTGTAATTTAATTTGATAGCTTTCATTTTAAAGCAAGTTTTACCTATAATAAAACCCTCACTATCCATAAGTATATGGATCATAAAATTGTAATATTAAAAGTGTCGATCTCATAAGGAATTAGTTAAAACTAAGTGAACCTAACTTTATTTAAAGTATTAAAATATGATTTGAATGAAAGTAAATAAAAATATTAAGCCATCAAACAAACCAAATAACAACTAAGCTGTCATAATTATGTAAGGATGAGCTTAGGATTTATTCTTTCATTATTTTGCTCCATCCTAGATTTTCGAAGGATTTGATTATTCTCTCTCAAGACTTAAACAATTAACCCTAATTGAATATGAAAATCTATAATTGTAATATCTCAATTCACAACTCTTTCTCTAACGTTTCAGTTAGTTATGAAGTTATCTATCGAACAATCAAGTTCTCACATAAGATCTCTTTCTGAATTATATTTGATTTGTTAATCATATGACATATTAATTCACCAACTCTTGTTGTGCAAATTAATCATATAACTTTTGACTGACTCTCTCGATGTATTGTCAAAGTATAAACATACATTGAAACGATAAATATAAAAGTCACAAAACAACTTAAGAATAAATCCTAATATGGAAATTTAGAACATTATAAATGTAAATAACATCTTCAAATCTAGTTTACACATCAAGTTTAATGAAAATGATAAAAGGAAAGAAAGAAAAACTCGATTTGGAAATCTCTAATGTTCTTCTTGATCATTTTTGTTTGATCCCGTTGGCCCCTAGATTTTTTTCTTATTAAGTTAAGCATGATTTAAATAAATTATGAGGTCTTGATAGATTAATTTTTGGAGTTAATTATTATGTCAATGTTAGTAGGATTTTATTACATTTGTTAGTTGAATTAAAGTAGTAAGAGTACTGTATAAAGGGCAATTTTGGCATGTCACTTAAGTATAAAAGCCATAAAGCATAAAGCTAGGGCAAAGTTGACATTTCACACTCATTAAGGGTATAATTAGAAGAATAAAGTGTAGTCTTGCTCTTAAGAAGGAGAAAACGTGAATAAGAGAGAGAAAGAAGAGAAAAACGAAAAAGAAGAGAGAAAGGAGAGCGGGTTTTGTTCTTGAGAGAAAAGAAAGAAGATCAAGTTAGGGTCTCATCTTTTCTTAGCTTTTAAGAGTGATATTGAGGTTGTTCAAGAAGAGGAAAAAAAGAAGAGAAGAGCTTCCATTTGAGCTAAAAATCTCTTTATTTGGTGAAGATTCAAGGTAAGTTGATTCTTAATCCTTTGGATTTTTGGTAGGGTTTTAGTTTATGAAGCTTAGGAAATGATGAGGTTAAGTATTCTAGAATCAATTTTAGTGAATATGCTTTGTGGGTTCTCAATTTGTATTCCTATTGAATGAGATTTGTTTTTGCCAATATTAAAGGGAATCTAAAAAGGTAAGAAGACAAGAGGAGAGGTACCTTTAAGCAAGTTTTTAAGCAAGGAATTCAAGTAGGTTACATGTTTATAGTTGGGTTAATGAGCCATGAATATTTTTCCAAATCAATAGAGTTATGATTTCAATCGCTTTATAAATGTTGCATTTATTGCTCCTTAAATGATTTAAGAAATTGCTAATGTTTGGTACATGAATCTTATTGATGATTTATGAAATGAAGATGGAAATGGTATTTGAAATATATTATGCTTATGGAAATCATGTTTCCGAAATATGCCTTGTGGGCAATATGTTTACAAGTTATGAAATTCATATCTGTGTGGGTTTGTAGTGGTCCATTAAGTTACATCATATACACGTTGACCATGTTAAAGGCTTCTCCTTCTTGCCCGCTAATGGTATGGAGCTCCTTTATGGACTCCCTTATGTTTATAAACTATGCAAAACCATTATATGGGTTTGTGATAGTCCATTCTATTATTACTAAAGATTCGCAAGAACTTCCTCATGTTTATGGACCTACCCAAACCATTCTGATTGCTTATGTGTTTATGATTTTTTGACAAGTTTGATGAATACATGACTTTTGTTATTTATGAATTGTTTGACAAGTTGAGAATTTGAGAAATACGTGTTTTGTGGATTCAATGCAAATTTACTATGGCAATGAATATTTTCAATAGTTTTGCTTGTTTCTCCGTTATAAACTCACTACCTATGAGCTTTTAAGCTCATCTCCGTTTCTCCCCATCTCTAGGTGATGAGCAAGAGATCGAGTGATCGAGAGTCAAGGCATCACTCCAAATCTGCATATTTTTGTATTTTAAGTTAGTTTACGGAAAACACAAGGCTTTAGCCACATTTCAAGTATTTCTCATTCATGTATATTTTGTATTTTTACGTTGTGAGACCAATGATGTATTGTGACTTGAAATGCCCATTAAAGCTTTGTAAAACTCTTTTCTTTTGATGTTAATGAAATATATTGTGTTTTGCTCATGACTTTCCAAGTTTTCGCATTGCATTCTCAAGCATTTCATAGAGGTAAAATATATGTTTTGATATCTAGAAAAGAACTGTATTAATCTAGAATGATTTAGACAAAGTTGTCTTTTGAAATCTTAGTTTATCCTCTTAGCTTTCCAACGATATAGAGTATGAAATTTTTGGATATAGGAATTGAGAGATATGTTCATTATAAGTTAGTGATGCTGCGTAGGATATATATGGGTCAGCTACAGTAAATTGCAATTTTGACCTTTTTGGAGGCAAAATCTCTCTTCAAGACCTTCATGGAAATTGTTGATGTGGAAGATCTCTTTGAAACCATCCTAGAATGACCTTAATCTGACATCTCTAGTGAAATTTATGTCTATTGTCCAAAATAGGTACAATTATAAATTGTGGACTTATCAATGCTTTTCTATAATACATTTAGGCTTGAATGGAACTTGAAATGTACTTAGTAGAGAAAAAAAAGAGTGATATGTTAAGGTGATGATTGAGGACATAAACATAAGAATGGATTGTCTTATATCAATTGATCAAATAAGGAATGTTTGGGGTGGTACAAGAATGAAGATGAACCGATGATGGCTAATGAGATTCCACTAAAATAACCCTACAGGGTAATACATTCACATTTTATGATTCCAGAGTTGGACTTTGGAAACGGGTTCCAACATTTTATGGTATCAGAGTGACTAGGTTTAGAAGTATCCTTGGCATGAAATAGGTAGTTTTAAAATACAAAATGAACATGCATTGTTTTAAACGAACAACATGTATTGTTTTTGTATTGTTTCACAAGATTTGAAATTAATGATTTTAAACCCGTTTAAAATTTGTTTAGAAGCATTCAATCTATAACCAATGACCATAATTAGAGCATTTCATGGTCAATTTGAAAATAAGATGGCCGTGGAATGTTTTCGGGGTTTAATTCAGTTAGTTGATCAATTAAATGCATTAACGGGTACTTTGGTCTTTTTGTACTAATTAAGGGCAATTTGATCTTTTTACATGATATTAGTGGATTGATGAGTCATTAGAGATGGCCAATGAGATGATGACATGTGTTTGTTGAGTCGTTAGTGATGACAAAAAGGAAGGTGACATGTGTAATCCATAAGTAAAAAAGCAACATTTGCTTCATTCTTTAAACAAAACCGTGAGAGTGAATGGAGAGTGCACATGAGAGTGGAAAAAAGAAAAAAAAAGAGAAGAAAGAGTGAAGTTTCGGTCAAGGAGAGAGGAGGAAAAATGCAACTGATTTTTGATGGGTTTTGGAGCATGATTTGAAGAGAGGTTGATCAAAACTAAATATTCTTCAATTGTCCAAAAGATTCAAAGAAAGAGGTAAGTTTTCCTATCCTAAATTTATGATTTTTATGGGTTTGTTTTGAGTGAGAAAGATGTATTTAAGATTAGTGGTTTCTTAGTGTTACTTTGGTGTTTCTTTACATAAAATTGATTGAATATAAGAATAGAGGAATGTGTAGTAGAATTCTATCTTAGCTTAGTTTGAACCAGTCCCAATGCTTTATCCATAATTAGCCTACATACCTCTAAATTGGGTGATTCCAATTGAAGCTAAAACCTAAACAATATTACTAAAAATCTCTAGGAGAGAACTGGACCTAATTCTGGATTAATGATATTGAAATTTGAGATTGAAAGTGGTGACTTGATACTACCTCTTTTTTGAAACAATTTGTGATATTTGGCACATTTTCATGATTTATAAGTTGAAATGATATAGTTTTTGATGATATAGAAAATAAAGACATAGGGGAACAAATGTCTAGAAGACCTCAAAACATAGTTTGAACGTTTACTATATGAAAATTAAGGAACAAGTGGAGATATGGATTCTAGACATAGGTCATAACCTTGACTCATCATGCATGATTGTGACATGATGAATTAAATTGGGTGAGAATGTGTTTTAAAGGAATTGGTAAGTTAGAATGGATAAAATAAGGTATTTAAGTGACTTTTGAAGTTATATTTGGAAATGGTGACTAATAGCTTAGCTTACGAAAGTAATCAAAAATATGATTAGCATGCATGTTACACGATTAGATACAAATCTCGAATTTGGTTAAACCAAATATATAGTTTTAATGCCTTATTTCCTAATTTGGAAATAAATGCCTAAGAGAAATATGTTTTGTGTAGGTAAAAAAGAGTCACCGAATGCGTGATTGTGCTTGGTGATAAGTGTGCAAAACTATGAGTGTATTTTAACTGTTTTATATGACATAATTCTTTGAAAAGAATTAATGACATATGAGTGTTCTCTAAATTGATTTTATGCAAATGGTTTTCATTTGATTACGAAATGAATATCTGCACTGAATTTTATGCAAATGATATTTTATAAGTGAATATTGCTAGCATAAGTGTATGTTTGGAATTATATGAGTTTTAATTTGAAAGTTAAATTTTATATGATTGGGAGTTACATTGAAATAATTCGATTATGAATCCTCCCATATTTGATTTAGAAAATAAGATGAGAGTTGTTTTTGCCTATGGTACACTGCTAGGCTTTATACATGTTATTATTCTGTTATATTTATAGTGGTTAACTTATTACGGGTAAGCAATGTAAAACCAGTTTTGTAAATAGTGGTTAACTAGTCACGGGTAAGTGATGTAAAATCAGCTCTGTGACTTGTTACGGGTAAACGATGCATAACTAACTCTGTAACTATCGGTATATAATGGTTGCAGAACTAGCTCTGTAACTAATGGATAACCAGTCGTGGGTAAGCGATGCAGAACTAGCTCCGTGACTTTAGACTTAGTATACCATATGGTAAAGAAACTAGTGGTGGGATCTGTTGAGTAACGAAAGTCATGAAAATAGTAATTCTGCCACTATTTATGTTAAAAGTGATTTAAGAGGTACCGTATGGTACCAATTCTTATGGTTGACTTATCTTTCAGTATTAAAGTTTTCATAAAACTTATTGCCACTACTGTTTATTGTTTAAGGAAAAAATGAAATGGAAAATAGAAACTTTAATATTATGAGTTTAATTTTAAGAAGCATTTCGAAATAGTATTTCAAAAAATTTGAAATTGTGTTTTACAAAATGTTATGTTATTACCAGATTTGATGATGCACAAATAAATTATTATGGAAAATGTTTTACCATAAGTTTTATGATTTTATGGAATATTTTAGTTATGTTGTTATAAAAGGCTAACTTTTAGTAAACTGACTATACTCACTAAGCTCATTTAGCTCACCCTTATTTTTATGTTTTTAAACAACCCACCTCAGGTATACATACAGGTGCTATAGTAATTGGGACTTTGTCATAAGATTAGTTGTATTGTCATGTGCTGTTATCCTTGTGTCATTTTGATATATACATTTGGGTAAAGAATGGATGTTTATAAAACTTTTAAATGAAATGCTTGAATATGTTTTAGCTTTTTAAAGTTTATTATAGTTATTGTTGAGAATTATTTGTTTAGGTCTACTTGTGAGTGGACTTAAAGTCCATAATTTGTAGTTGAGAAATTGGTGTGAATATATAAGTGTTTTAAAATGTGTTATGTAGGTTTTTGAGATTTGAGAATCTTAGAAAAGCTGTCGTTATGCTGCGGAAATTTTTAATAAAGCATTTTGAAGAAAAGTTCCCACTATTTTCTGCACTTGTAAAAGTTAAAGTATAAAAGGTTTTTAACAGTTGAACGACTTATCTTTGCGGGAACCCTTCAATTGAGTTAGATATCAATTGGAGGGCTACTATTGGGTCATCAGGAGGACTCCACTTGGGTTCTGGAAGGGAAACTTTGGGATGGGTCCTTTCAGTTCCAGTGTTCATGAAGGATCATCTAAGAATTAGTGGATAATTTTTATTCTCTTATAAATCTAATATGACAAATTCCATAGGAAAAATAAACTTATCCACCTTCATGATAATGTCATCCACCACACCAAATAGTTCCTTTATGGATTGATCCACCAACTGAATAAGCATTGAAATTAGCTTTACATCGCTGAGCCCCAATTTCCTAAGGATCGACAAAGGCATAAGATTTATACTTGCGCCTAAGTCACATAAACAATTTGCAAATTCTAATTCACCAACCATATAGGGTATTGTGAAGCTTCCATATCCTTTAGCTTAGAAGGCGTGTGACTGGTGATAGTAGAGCTAAAACTTTCAATTGGTACTGCTGCTTGATTCTCTTCCCAAGTCCACTTCTTTGTTAATATATCTTTAAGGACCTTCGCGTACTTAGGCATATGTTCCAAAGCCTCTACAAAAGATAAATTAAGTTACAAAGTTTTCAACTTCTCCATCAACTTTGCAAAATGTGCATCCAGTTTATCCTTTATCAATCATTGGGGGAAAGGAATCTTGGGTGGATATGGCGGAGGGGCAACATAAGGAGGATACTCACTCATGTATACATCCTTCTTCTTCTTTTCTTGGTCTTATTCTAGGTGTGTTTCAGATTGTTTCTCTCCTAATTGCTCGAGCTCTTTCCCACTTATGAGTGTGATTACCTTGAGTTACTCCCTTGAGTTTGCTTCAGTATTTCTTGGGAGACTTCCCACTCTTCTTGTAGATAATCCATTAGCCAGTTGACTCATTTGGACCTTTAAGTTATGAATGGACGAGGCATAGTTTTTAGTTACTTGCTCGAACTTCCTTTCCAACCTCTTTTAAGCATCATCCATGCTTATGATCTTCCCTTCCAACCTCTTATAAGTTTCATCCATGCTTATGAGCTTGTCCATGATCTTGTAAAATTTAGAGTCATTAGCATTGGAATTATTTTGTTGAAATCTAGGTGGCCCTTGATTTTGCAGTTGGTTACTCACATTGTTTGATCAAGAAAAATTTTGGTGGTTCCTCCACCCAGGGTTGTAAGTCCTAGAATAAAGGTTGTTTCTCCCTTGATCAAATTGTGAGTCCATATAATTGAGTTGCTCCATATTGTTATTGTGCATTAAAAAAAATTAGCGGGAACATGATTAACTTGTCCTTATAAATTACATCCATGTTGAATTGCTCTAACTAGAGTTGATAAAGAGGATTGTAGGTTGTTCATTTGTCTTGTTAAGTTCTTAATCTTAGCCTGTATTGTCGTCATTGAATCGACAGCAATGACTCCTTTATGATCTCAAAAAGTCGATTGTTGTCTACTTCTTTTCTGATGTCCAAAGGCAGTTGTATTCGCCATCTCTTCTAGCAAGGCTTTTGCTTCCTCAATTGTCTTCTGCATAAAAGATCCTCCAGAAGCTGCATCTATGATGCCCCTCATAGGTGGATTAACTCTATGATATAATGTTTGCAAGAGAAATTCTTTTAACAGATTAGGATAAGGACATCTCCTTTGCAAGTTCTTGTATCGCTCCCATGCTTTGTATAATGACTCCCTGTCATTTTGTTGGAAATTTGTAATATCCTTTATCATCCTCATTAACTTTGATAGAGGGAAGTGCTTGTCCAAAAATGCTTGCACCAACTACTCTCATGTTATGATGTTTGTAGGGTCTAAAGAGTGATACCATGCCTTAACTCTATCCTTTAGTGTAAACGGAAAGAGCCTCATCCTAACGAAATCTTCCGATATTCTATTATATCAAAAGTATCACATACTTCAAGACAATTCACCAAATGGGCATTAGGATCATCATTAGCTAACCTATAAAACTACAAGTTTGTCTGTAACATATTTAGCAACACTAGCTTGATCTCAAACAATGTTGCTTGCACCGGTGGTCAAGTGATGCCTTAATGTGCAATGTTAAACCTTGGCCTCATGAAATCTATAAGGGTTTCCTGCTAGTTCCCTTGGTTATATTATTTTGTGATTGTTCTTTTTATCTCTCTAAGTCTCGCTCTTCGGATTTTACGCTACCTTATGATAGCAACAATTGAAGTGTCTTTGACCTTACTTAAACTCTGAGTAATTCTTGTGTTCATATAATAGCACAAACACAAAAAAGGCAAAAAAAAAATCCTTAGAATAAAGGAATTCAAATAATATTAAATTAGTTCCCCAATTACGACACCAAAAACTTGTTGAGCAAGTTTTACCTATAACATTATATGTAAGTATATGGATCATAAAATTGTAGTATCAAAGGTATCGAACCCACAAGGAAATAATTAAAACTAAGTGAACCTAATTTTGTCCAAAGTATTAAAATACAATTTGAATGAAAGAAAATAACATAAATTAAAGCAATCAAACAAAATTAAACAAATCACCAAATAACAATTGAGCTGCCACAATTATGTAAGCATGATAAAAGATGAAGCTTAAGATTTATTCTTTCGTTATTTTTCTTCCTTAATGATTACTGATTCAATTATGTGTCGATCATAAATTTTCAAAGGGTTTGATTACTCTTTCTCAAGACCTAATCAATTAAACCTAATTGATTAACCCTAATTGAATCTAAAAATTTCAAAATTGTAATCTCTCAATTCATAACTCTTTCCATAACACTTCAATTAGTTTTGAAGTTATTTATCGAATAATCAAGTTCTCTCACAAGATCTCTCTATGAATGATATTTGATTTGTTAATTGTGTGACATATCAATTCACCCACTCTCATTGTGCAAATTAATCATATAAATTTTTAACTCACTCTCTTGATCTATTTCTAAAGTATATATATGCACCATTAACATAACGCAAAAATTATGTTAAATCAATAAAGATCAAAGTCATAAAACAACTTAAGAACAAATCCTAATCTAGAAATTTAGAACATCATTGATGTAAATAACATCTTCAAATCCATTTTACACATCAAGTGCAACAAAAAATGACAAAAGGAAATAAAGAAAAACTTGATTTGGAACTAAATCTAGAAATTTGTAAATCTCCATTTTTTTTTTATCCTTCGTGTTTGATCCAATTTAGTAAGATGGTGGCTGCCATTTTTGGATTTATGTTCTTTTATAGTATTTAGGGTCTTGGGGCTGATTGTAGGGTTTTCCCATGTCATTTGGTTCCAAAATTGCCCCGAACATCAAAAAAGATGAAAAATCTCTCCTCTAGGAAGTGTCTGTCACGTGTCACAATTATGACATTGGAGAAAAACCTTTTATCACGATCGTGACATAGCATGCACGATCGTGACATAGCATGCACGATCGTGACCCTATCATATAACTCATGCACATTCTAGGTTTCTTCATTCTTCACTTACCTAGTTTCCATCACTAACAAACATATCAAACACATCAAGAAACATAAGATTAAGATCCAAAATCGTGCTCTAAAATACATAACACTTAAAAAATAAACAAGCAATCACATTAACATAATTCTAAGTCTATACATGCAAAAATCATATGATAAACACCTATAAATGCACTAAAACACCTATGAAAACATAATATAAGCTACACTATCACTATACATGAATTTTTCCCTAAGCTTAAAATCTAATGTACTATTTTATTTTCAAATTTTTAAAACTATAATTAAAATATTTTCTCTATTGCGATTAAAACATTTCAATGCAATTGGACCTCCTGAACTCATCAAAGGTGCTTTTTTCCAATACCTTAATACCTATGTCATTACCTTTCATTTCTCTTAGTCTTATACTCCTTAGTGAAATGGTCTCATTAAATGCAAAGTTTATCACATTTCTAAAATAGGTCTCACCCATCTTCTCTATGCCTCCCTCCCTAAATTTTTATGGATTGAATAATTCTCTACGATTATCTATCTTAGCAACTTGTTACTTACTAATATTCATCATTATAATTCTCCATTTGAACTACTTTTTTAATGCTAAACCTACTTTATCTCATGTTCGTATTTTTTATTTTATTTGCTTTCCCTTTCTAGACTTTACTTGTCCTAACAAACTTACAATAACAATTTACCTTACGTATCTTTCTTGATTATTTTCCCCCTTGATACTTTATCCTATAAGTTTCAAACTTTACATCTCTCACCATATTCATTTTCTTTTAAAAAAAACTTTTTATATGCCAAACCCTCTCTCATTGATACCTCTTCCTTTTCTTCCTCCGCCATACCATTACTTTGTTGTTTCAAACAGTTTCCTTACCTACTCCCTTGGTTTCTTCATCAAATACTTTGACTCAACCTACTTACTTGCCTCTAACTCTCCATCATATGATCATATGTACATATGATAACACAAATACTTGTTAAACTTTTTTATTATATCACTTACTTTACCATCAACCACAACTCTCATTTTCCTAATCCTACATATTTCACTTAATATAACTATTTTTCACACTTGTTCCCCTTCAATCTAATATCAACATTATAGTAAATTAATGGGTTTTTCACACAAAACAATATCCTAATGGTTCTTTTGAGCATGACAAAGCTCGTTTTATTACTAAAGGGTATCATCAAACTCCAGGATTTGATCACATAGACACTTTTAGTTCTATTGTCAAACTCACCATTATTCACTTTATAATTATTCTTACTCTTACCCTCTCTAAAAATTGGTTCATTCTTCAACTTGATTTTAATAATACCTTACTTTATGGTCATCTCCAAGAATCAATTTTTATATCTTAACCCTTGGTTCTATAGACCTCTACCATCCTTATTATGTTTGTCACCTTCAGAAATCACTTTATGGCCTCAAGCAAGTAAGTTAACCTTGGTTTCATCACTTAAGTCAAAAAACTCTTGACCTTACTTTTACTTTATCTAAATTTGACATCTCTCTTTTTATTTATAAAACCATTTCTCATATAACCTTCATTTTAGTTTGTATGGATGATGTCGATGTCTCAGTCACTGGTTCTTTACACTCCTTTAATAGCTCACTTGTCCATAATCTTGACTTGGCCTTCGCCATAAAAGATTTTGGTGTCATTCTTCATTTCCTTAGTATTGAAACCATAAAAATTTGCCCATAGGCTTCTTCTAAAAGCACACAATATACTAAAGATCTTCTTTGCATATACCCTGACCAATTCAAACCTACCAACACACTTATTACCCATATTCTTCCTCTTTTTAAAAACTATGATATTTCATTTCCTAATCAACTTTTTTTACTTGTTTTGATATCTAATCAATGATAAACAATGTCTCTTAGTTTTTACATTTTCTGGACTGTGATTAAACATATTGTGTGCGATCGTAGTATTGTACGCCTACTGTGATGCTGACTAGAATGGTTTACCTAATAAGTGTCATTCCACATATAGTTACTGTTATATATTTTGTCCCTAATATCATTTCCTAAAGTGGCAAGAAACAAGTCACTGTTGCTAGGTCAAATGTTGACAGTGAAAACATGAGTATTTTTTTCAAATGTTGGTAGTGAAAACATGAGTATTTTTTTCACTGCTACTAAACTTTATTAGATCACCTCTCTTGTAAGTGAAATTAGATTATCTCACATAAAATCTACTCTCTATTATGACAATCTTGGTTCCATCTTTTCTACTGCAAATTTGATCTCTTATGTTGATGCTAAGTGGATTTAGGTTGTCATTTATTTTGTTAAGTCTTGGTTACTATCAAAGCTTTCTTCATTAAGCATGCTCTTATTATGATCGGTTTGAGACAAGCTCACAATTTCACACCATCATAAACTTGAGATGAGCTACTAACACATATTAAATTTCATCAAATCCTAACTACAAATTCTTTTAGTTATTAACAAATTATGGATTTGCTTTAATTCTTTCAATTGTATATATTATTCAACCTTATCTTATACATTGCTAGAGTGTGCACCAAGGCTCACATACCTTACACAATATCGATGAAAAAATGAAATTCATTATTCTTAGCACAACTCCATTTTCAAAGAACTGTTAATAAAATGACATCAAGCTATTCACTAAGAACTCGACAATTAAACATCAATCTTGTCAACTCTATAAATTTGATTACTCAAACACTCAACTTTCCTTTATGTAAAATAACTTAGTAATAGCTTTGAGTGAGAATTGTTGGATATTTTTGACATTTTCCATAAGGTTAGACAACGATTAATTACATTTTATCGGTCTTCAATAACTTATCGATTGAGTTATGTAATTTGATCTAAATAAAGATAATAAAGTGACATTATAAATTTTCTAAGTAGCTAAGCCAAAGTCTATGTGGAAAATGAATCCCGATTAGTGTGGACCAAACCCATATTAGGCCTATTATAGGAAAGCCCGATATAAATGCTACATAAAGAGGTTAAGGTGTTGGACCCCACACCCCACCCGTAGGTGTTTGCAGGTTATACTGCGGCGTGTGTTTGTGGGTTATACCGCGGCATC
>JANIJH010000005.1:67567972-67588538 GCA_024520975.1 Erythroxylum areolatum
CCTTCAAAGCTAACAAATTAAGTTGAATTAAATTTGCAAGACATAACAATCCGTCCAATATATATATATAAGAATCGCAGGCTTTGAAGGATGGCAAAGATTGAGCAATTTGGAGGCTCTTTATTTGGATGACAATGGTTTGACCAATAATGTTTTATCAAGATTTCATTCCCTAAAAAATTTGTCATTAGATTATAATAAATTGAATGGATCAATTTATATTAAAGATACATATTTCTTATTAGTTTGTGTGTATATATATATATATCACAAACTACGAGTCAATGAGTTACATCTTTCGAAGTCCAGAGATGAGAGTTCAGGAGAATGGAACTTCAACGCCTCAGTTTTCCTTCCCTTTCAACAACTCAGAAGTCTCGAATTGATGAGCAACAATATCGTTTGCTGTGTAGAGAAGGAAGGTTGTTCTTATTCTGTTAATTCGTTCCTTAGTCGGCTCCGCTCCGATCTTTAACCAAACCAATTGAAGTGGATCAACTAGAAATCATATTGGCCCTCTCAATAAGATCAGGCGTTTGAAGGTAGATTGATTCACTTGGCCCCCCAACATCGGTTGCAGTCTTTGGTGCTGACCCCAGATCATCAATTGTAGAGGAACTTATAAATGACAATGACCTCTTGGCTACCGTACCGATCAGGATTGAGCTTCCTCAGATGGAGTTGAAGAGAGAAGTTCCAATTAGGGAAAAATTTATGATCAGTCCCGTGCAGAAGAATAACAGAAATAAGACAGCAAACGATATTGTTGCTCATCAATTCAAGACTTCTGGGTTGTTGAGAGGAAAGGAAGATTGAGGCGTTGAAGTTCCATTCTCTTAAACTCTCATCTCTAGACTTCGAAAGATGTAGCTCATTGACTTGCCCGGTTGTGACGTCGCACTTAACTCCGTGCCATATACAACAGTTGATATTCATATCCCATGAATGCCAAGATATACCGTTTGAGTAAGTGAAGGAATGTTGGAGCTGCAACAGTGCAGCTCTCTCCTCCTACAAACAGCCATGGGAGCTCCACCATTGTAATAGTAATAATAATACTATCATAATACTCACGTCTTTTTGTAACCTCATATGATATTCTGCTCTCGCCATTTTTACCGATCGAATAGTGCGCTTGTTGCTTATTGAGCAAATGATGAAGTGCCACAAGCATTTTATAGCACCATACTAATTATGAGGGTGACCGACCTTATGTGGAAGTTTTTGAAGACCAAGAAAAAAGGGGATGCTTACATAAAAGTCTTATAACTTCAATTAAGTCAGGGTAGAAATTTCAAAAACATACGTATAAGACCATCCACCATACTAATTATGACGGTAAGTTTTTGAAGACCAAGAAAAAAGGGATGCATACATAAATTCTTATAACTTCAATTAAGTCAAGGTAGAAATTTCAAAAACATGTATAAGACCATCCATTTATTTCTTGTTGTTATGATGGTAACCCACCTTATGTGGTAATTTTTGTACAAATTATCCAAATTTTTTACTCTCCCTCTGTAGTTAAAAATTTAAAAAGGATAAAATTAAAAGTTACAAGCTTCATTTTTTTAGTTGATCCTTAATTTCCATTGTATTCTTGTTTTTGATCAATCTTCAAATTTAACCATATTTCTTTAGTGCCTTTAAATTCATTTTCATGACCAGCAACGCGTATTCTTGTTTTACTCTACTTATTTTGTATATACATTTATTTCCTTATATTTTGAATCATATAGATAGTCCTTTTAGGAAATTGCTTGTCATACTAATAAAAAAATCACAATTACCTACCTTGCTATAGTGAAGACATCAACTTCATAAGTCAAATTCAACAAACTTTAATTCGTTAAGAGGGTAAAAAATTACATAATAATTTAAATTAAATTGTAATTGATTTTAAAAACATATGTACCAATTAATTGAAAATCACATCCTTAAATTATTTTCGTCGAAAGAGCAATTAACCTTATTACCAAAACAAATTTAACATTAATGTAAGCGAAATTAATAGATGCTACATATTTCATACTTCAATCTACATCAAATTGTTTGAAGCCAATTAAAACAATGTTACCCAAGTAAACAAAGATATAATTCACAAATTATGCATTTTATAAAGGAAGCAAAACGTGTTATAGTTCTTTATCGGGTGATACATGATTTTGTATAACAATATCCACATATAACATCACTTATATTCAAGTTTAGTACCCTAAAAAAGGAAAATGAATACACAAGAAGAAATTTCATTTTATTCCATTTCATCTAAAAATAAAAAATAACCAATTATAAATTATGAATGTAGTTAAACACGCACGACTTCAAAGCATATTCAATATGCCATGACAACTGCAAAGTTAGATAAAGCTGTTGAGCTAAGAAATATAACATTGGTTGGACTTTAGGTTGAGTAATTGGTTATTAATATTAGGGTTCTCACAACAAAAATCTTGTGCATTTTGAAATATAATAAATTACATTGATACATATAATTATATGAACATTTCAAAACACATGTAGAAAAGGTCATCAGACAAATTTGTATAAACTGAAAATAATAATGGTTAAATGAGTTATTTACTATTAATATTATTATTATCTTTATTAGATGATTAAATTTTTTTATTAAATGTGCTTAAAATTTTTTGACGAAAAAGAGAGAAATAGTTTCTTATTTAAACATTAAAAACTAATATTTTAACATCTTTGAAACATAATAATTAATATTAATATTAATAAAATTTAAATAAATATTGAAATAACATTAACATATGTCGAGAAACATTTTGTCACTCATAATAATTAAACATTAAATAAGATTTATTTTAAATTAAATTTATGAAATAATTAAATAATTTATTTTAATATATTATATAATATAATATAATAAATAAATAATGAAATAAGTAAATTTTTTGTTAAATATTATTTTAAAAATAATATCTATTTATTATATTTATTTTAATTATTAAAATAAATGTATTTATTTTGGATTAAATATTTGATATTTAAACGTTTTTATTTCATAAATAACTATTCAAAAGTATGTGTTTTAAAGATAGTTTAAATTTAAAATATATTTATTCAATAATTATTTAATTTACTTTCTTATTTTAAAAGAATATGCCAAACTCTGAAATAATTTATAACAATAAACAAACATAATTTGAATTACTAAAATTATATTAATCATAATTTTATTTATAATTGGTATTGGTTAATTAAATAGTATATATTATTTAATAATAAAATTAGATTTAAAATAAAAATAGAAAGTTAAAACTAAAATTTTATGATTTTCATAAGTTATGAAGCAAGAAGAAAATTAACTAAAAAATATAAACCAAACTCTCAATCAAATAATCCTTTTTCTAGATTTGAAGATGAAAATAGAAAAACAAAAGTAGAGGTATCCTTAGTAGAATCTAGAAAAAGATCCTTTGTTGATGTATAATTAATTAGTAACCTCTACTTTGTTGATGTATAATTAATTAGTAACTCCAACTCGATCCGTAAACTCATTAGATTATATCATTTTCCCCCTTATTTTTGTTGAAACTTGGGTTTTTGAAAATGAAACTTCTAATACTTAGGTATGTGGGAATGGTGGCTTAATCATAATACCCTTCAAACCACCCTAAATCACTTGTTAATTGGTTAACAATGAACACTACAAGTATGTGAAAAGTAAATAGAGTATAATCTAAGAAAGTTCCTCAAACACCAAAGCCAAGTCATCTGACACCTACGAGTCCAATTTTGTCATATTAACAATCATATTCAACACCTAAACTATGCCTTTCATATGCAAACCTATCTTTTATAGACCTAGATATAGTTGATGCATTTGGTCAGCCTGATTCTACTCAAATTGAGGAGCCTAATAAGTGTCCTAAAGGGGAAGTTCAGGTCACTGTTCTTATTAGTGAAGGATCACTTAACCCTAACGATTCTAGCTCTATCTATTAATATACTTCTCTACTTCTAGGCATTTGGTTCCTCTTCCTTATCATTTTTTATTCCCCCTATATGTAGGGATGTAGATATATAGATGCTTCGGCATGTTTAACCCATTTGTTGTTTTCATTTATGAAAATTTAAAATTGTTTATACTTTGCAATTTTGTTTTCATCAATTTTTTTTAAAAATAAGTTTGATAGGAATATAGGTTTTGCTTCAACATCTTAATCGATTTTTAACAAAAAATAAATTTGAAATGCATGTGGAGTCTACCTTCAATGCCTTAATTAAATTTTGAATGAAAATGAATACGACAAACATGTAGCGTCTAGCTCTATTTGCCTTAAACAATTTATAACAAAAAATACTTTTGATAGGCATATAGAATCTAACTTCAATCCCTTAATTCAATGAGAATAAAATTAACAAGCATGTAGAGTCCAAATCTAATGCCGTAATAAAACCTTTTGAAATTGTGGACCTAATGACCATAAAGATGTTGAGTTTAGCTCTAATGCTTCATCAAATTCTTTAACAATTTGAACTTTGACTATCACAAGGATGTGTACTTGATGGTCATAAAGATGTGGTGGACCTGATGATATATAATAGTGATGTCGACTTGACAATTACAGGGATACAAACATGATGACTATAAGGATATGAATACGAACATTGTATGGATATAAATTATAGCTCCATTGCCTTAACAAAGTTATTAGAATTTATAACCTGATCATTGTAAGGTTGTGGACCTAATGAATGTCGAGATGTGGAGTTTAACTCCAATTCCTTTACAAATTTGTTTGAATTTTGAACATGACAAACAGTAGGATATGGACTTAATAATAAGTATATGGAGTCTAAGGTCAATTCCTTAAATAAATTGTTAGAATTTTAACCTAGACGATCTCATAGAAGAAAACCTTACAACCATAAGGATGTGGGTGGAGTATAAATTCAATTCCTCAATAAACTTGTTAGAAATTTAAACCTAATGATTACATGGATGTGGACCTGAAAATGTTGAGATGTGGAGTCTAACTCTAATTCTTTAACAAAATTGTAAAGAATTTTGAACATGAATATCACTTGGATGTGGACTTGACAATCGCATGGATATGAAGTATAGCTCCAATTGCCTTAATGTTGTTTGGTTGGACAACTTTTGTGTAATATCAGTAAGGCAATTCCATGGATCACACCATAAGCATTTCCTTTTGACATGCTCCCATATAATACTGTTGAAAGGACATGTGAAGAAAATACGGTACCTACCCAAACCAGATCCAAAAAAAAAGTTCTTATGCTCATTTTTTATTTTGGTCGGACTATTTCATCACGTTAAACAATAAAAACTCTTTCAAATGTATAATTTATGGTTATTGTGTTGTAGCGGATTTAATTTCTACTATGATGAAATTTAGAGTAATGTTAAAACAACCTATCACTATAATTCAAGTCACAATTAAATTTAAAGAAATCAACTCCAAATTTGTACAACACATTCTAGTTTATCGAACATGGAATAGTACAAATTTTAGGTTATCAAGTATATTAAACGCAAATATAATTAGTTCTTAATCAAAAATTGTAATTCGCAAACTCT
Source organism: Erythroxylum areolatum (assembly GCA_024520975.1). Taxonomy (NCBI): domain Eukaryota; kingdom Viridiplantae; phylum Streptophyta; class Magnoliopsida; order Malpighiales; family Erythroxylaceae; genus Erythroxylum; species Erythroxylum areolatum. Next base: position 67,573,545 of record JANIJH010000005.1, read on the forward strand.
ATGCATCTGGAGTTCTCTTTTTCTTTTTAACTCGCAAAAAAACTGTTCTATCGTAGTCTCAAGCAATTTACCATAATCAAAAAATTCGAATGAAATCCATTAACAGGTTTGTTCCTGTAAAGTGCTTACCTTAGCAACAGCAAAGGGGGACAGTGCATACTTAATATGTGTGGCATTGGGCATAGTGACCTCCCAATACGAACTGAGAAATAATGCATCTTTCATCACTACAGCGGAAAAAACCACCAGTAAATGGTAGAATTTCGTCGGTAATAATAATTACTGATAGAACAAAACGACAAATAATGGTGTCATTAATACGGTTGTAGGTAAATTTAACAACAGAAATTATGTGTCATTATGTCGATAAATAACACAAACAATTACCGATGATTTATGGTATTCCGTCACTAATTGTATGCATTTTTGCGACGACCTATATTCCGTTGGTAATTGAAAGTAAGAAATTTTAAAAAAATCTCAACATGAATTTTTATTTGATAATCTCATGAAAAATGCATAATTTCAACAATTATGAATTATCTATGTATAATAAATTTATTTGTTTATATATTTAATTTATCTAAACAAAAAGTTGATTGATGAAAGTTAAAATTTTCTTAATTGATAATAAAAACATTACAATGTACATAATAAGTCTTTGTAATTGAAAACAAATGACTACAACATTCCTAATGTGTTGGTGATCACGGATATTCTGAGCTGCTACCCCTCTCCTTCAATTGCTCTATCTCCTGTCTCAGTTGAGTCATCTGCTCCATCAATGTCTGCATATGTCTCTGAAGCTCAGTGATTTCATTAGTTTGTGCTGATATGTTAGACGCTGTTGAACTGGACATAGAGGATTGTAAATAATATGTGTTCGCAAATGAACTTAGCCTGAATATTCGTCCACGACAGTCCCTGCCACCGACAGCCTCAAGATACGTTGAGTCTCATCAACAGGTTGTTCCTCTTGAGACTGTCACCGAATGACATGTTATATTTGGTCCTATTAGGAAGTAATGTTTACACTAGTAAGGGCTTATTATTAAGAAATAATAATAACGCATTAATTTCACTTATATTCAACTCCCTATATCGGCTGTTGACGAATGTCTCACCGTCATGCTTCTTTGTGTGAATGTGCAAAAATAATTGAGTAGGTGTAGGCCTCATGCTCAAAGACTGTCCCTGCATATTTAACTTAAATTCTTAGATGTAAACTACACTTGATTAAATTTTCAATAGAATTTTCTCTATTTTTTTATATTTCCCCCAATTAAACAAAAAAATAACTCAACACAGCCATATATGACACCAGACATTTATATCATTATCTATAATACAACAAAGTAAAACATTTACAATATAAGTGTCAAGTTTAGATACTTGCAAGTCTTTGTGCATGCTCATGGTGAGTTATTGATCCTCCCGTATGTACGGGAAGACTCTCCCCCCCAGGCTTCCACGTCTGTTGGTGGAGTTACGTCCTGAGATGGACATAGCCTCAGGGCTTCTCCAATACTCCTACCAACGACTCTATATTTCCTCTGAAATATAAGGCGGTCATATACTTGACTTGTGTATTGCACCAATAAAATCTCAATAATGTGTATAAGCTCGCCTTTTCCATAGACTGTGTATGATGGCATTGATACCAGAATTCCAGAAATTTTTTTTCTGAAATAAGAAGAAAAAATTTTAAACTACTATAATGTAATCATATTTATTTAATTAGTGTATATAAATCAATACAAAGAGAAAATAAATCTTTATTGTACCTCAAACTCGTGAAAGTAAAATCCCTTTGTCGCCTGAGAAATATTCTTCCACACATAACCATCAAGATCAATCCTTTAAATTTAGAAATCATATTTTTAGAACATGGTCCAAACGGAACCAACCTAATATAAGAAGTTATTTTATACAATGAAAACAGTGATAAACCTATAACTTAATTAAAAACAAACAGTGATTAATGTAATTTTACTTAGAGATTGTTGACAATTGTTATGTACTTTCTTCCATCAAGTCCCTCAGCTCCAGGCTGGCGAATGTCTCCTCCATCCGATATCGATAAAGCGATATTGAATGATATATATGAGTTGGGGATGAGGATGGTGTAGCTTGACAAGCAATAGGTGATACCTCATCTACAACTGTAGGCCCTAGAGGGGGAGGAGGTGAGTCAATGCGAGATGCAGACTGTGACGATCCACCTTCACGTAATAATGAACTTTCAAAATCAATCTGTTTATTATAAAGAGATTCGTTATTTCTGTAGCTAAATGATGGTATGCAATATCGGTCAGCCTGTAAGTACCTCCGAACATGTCTTTAAATCTGGGCCACGTAATTACCTCACGCTGTCTCTTTGGTCACATATTTTTACCTAAAATTCATTGTTTATCGATATTTTTACTTATAATATAATTTGAATTCAATGTTTTACACAATATATAGAAAAGGAAATAAGGCGATTTGATACAAACGATGAAAATGAAAGTTAACAATTGTGAAAGTCGTAGAAGAAGAACAATAACATCCCTCATTTAATAGGACGCAGGTTAACTTGAACAGGAATTATCTAGTTATAGCATTTTAAGGATGGTTCATGCCATTTTTTTTATTTTTTATATTGTTACAGTTTATAAATATGCATGAAATAAATAATTGCATAATTATAAATTATTTGAAAAATTAATAATTTTAAAATAAAGTAACTATTTTGATTTAAATAATATTTGTGAACTTATGTATATCTTTATTTTTAATCAATTGAAAATTTTTATTTTTGCACATAATTAATAGGATAATAAATTTGAAAATTGTCATATGGTTTTAACTTTAAAATAAGAGAATTATATGTGAATTTTGTGATTGATATAAAATTCAATTTAAATTTGATATTTAAAGTAATAATTTAGTTATGTTGTTACTCTAGATTATAAAAACCATTATTATTTTAGAAACATGATTTTCTGTTGTAAACCATTTTCTATTACAATGATCATCCCTATTTAAATCCAAATAACTTAATTTACGTACTATGTCATCTTCATCCTAAGTTTAAAGACTACATGACATATTAAGAAAACAATCGTTAGGAGAGGATTAAGAAAATCAAAATTAAGTTAAGGGCTTTCACATATGCAAGTTGAATCACTTCACTAATAAGGCTAAATCACTTCACAAGTAAGAATAAAATCATCAAATAAGGCTAAACACTATAAGAAGTAATTTGATGCATTATCCTTAATCATCAAATAAGGCTAAATCATCAAATAGGCTCACCCATTAACTCATTATCTGATATAAATCAACTTTATCTTCACACATTAACAATTTTTTCAAACAAAAGGCATTTCAAGAGTTACCGATGAAATTTTTCGTCCCTACTACTTCGTCAAAAAAGTTTAAAATTTAACCTTTCTGCCACAATTGCTTGCCTTAATTGCCGAAATCATTTTTTCGTCGCTAAAATATATTTTTCATCAACTTTTTGATGGACAACCAAAACCGTCGTAAATTCCTCATTTTCTTTACCTAATTTACCGACACAAATTCTTATCATTGCAAACTTCTATCGCAAATTGATTTCTCGGAATATTTACCAACTGATATTTCATCCGACGCTAAACGGACTTCTTTTTCGTTAATATTGCTGATGAAATTTTGATTTTTATCGGTAATTTATAAGGGTTTAAATTTTGTTGGTATGTTTTCGTCGCGAATTCCAACCTTTCTTTTGGTGCATAACTAGCATGCCTCACCTGTATGGTAATACTATTTTTATAACTATTTCTTTTTTTTTTTAATTTGGCGTTGGAAAGGAGATTTGAGGTCTATGTTTCAAGATATATATGATGTCCAGGAAGAAAATTTCAGGATACATTCAAGTCAATGGCGTCTGCACGAAAAGATAAAACTTTTTGGTGAAAACGAGGTAATCACATATGCCGCAATTTTAATTAAAATAATTAAAATCAACTTGCTAAAAAAATTAATTGTGATGTATTTACATTATGAGTTAAAAATAAAACACATTTCTCTAGGGCTTTGCCCTCATTTTTCATCCAAAAAAAAAAAAAACAAATTTCTAATACTCGTTCGTTATGTTGGATGCGGTGGCATATCGTGTAGATCAAAATGGAAAAAAAAAATATTAGTTGACATATAACTTTACTTTTTGAATGTATAAAATTCTTTCGTCAATTAAAAATAAGAATTAAACATGATTTTTTAGATTATATTGAATTTTTTATTAGGTTGTTATTGTTATATTATTTTATATATAATAAAAATCTTATACTATATAGAGTTATATATAGTTTTTTCCATGGACTTGGAGCAAAGTCCTTTACAAAATTCAGGAAACGAATTGAGATGCAAATTCTTTGAGTCGTCCATATTTTTAAGGTTAACTCTAGTTTCTTAAAATTATGACACCAATAACAAACTCCCATACCTTTGATACAACTCTCTTAACGAAACACATTTGAACTCTTAACTACCACCACACCCTAAAATAGTAAAATACAATTAAAAGAGTAACCCCACAAACCTAACAGCCTATGCATAGGGATAATAACAATGATTAGCGCTAAAGCTTACTCTATGTCATCCAAGTATCCACAAATTGTACCGATTAGAATTAAAGCACGGGGACCCATAACCTTCGACACCTTAACCCAGTGACAAGGTGCCTATGGTGGTGACTGACTTGGATCTTTAGGACACGTGTTCTTCGTGCTTTTTCACTGTTGCTTTTGTTTTTAAAATAATGCTTTAAACAGCCAACAATGCTCACTTAATCATATTTTATTGTATAATTTTAATCTATATAATAAAATTATAATTTATCTTTAAAAGGACCCTTCAATTACGCTCATCTCTGCCATTGGCTTCCACTCATTCTCCTACTAGTGCCGCTCTCATCTATTCTAAATATTTACTCCTACAAATTAAAATTTCTTTATCCATCCATGGAACATGAAGGTTACTGGTTCTTGCACTCCCTCCACACTTTGTCTTTCTTCCTTTTCTCTGCTACTCTAGCTTATGTGTTTCTGTACTTGCTGAGAGCAAAACTGTGGTGCAATTGTCAGATATGTGAAGCTTACCTCACCTTGAGCTGGACCAAACAATTCCATAATCTCTGTGATTGGTATACTCATCTTTTAAAAAATTCTCCATCCAAAACAATCCACATACATGTCCTTGGCAACACTATCACAGCCAATCCAGATAACGTTGAGTATATGCTAACCACCAGATTCAATAACTACCCAAAAGGGAAGCCTTTCACTACGATCTTGGGTGACTTTCTGGGTCGAGGCATATTCAACGTAGATGGGGACCTGTGGAGATTTCAGAGAAAAATGGCCAGTCTACAGCTGGACAGCTTCTCGATAAGATCATATGCTTTCGAGATTGTCAATTATGAGATCGAACAACGACTTATTCCACTATTACTCTCCGTTTCTGGCAAGAATGATAGGGTTTTGGATTTACAAGACGTGTTTCGAAGGTTTTCATTCGATACCATGTGTCGATTTTCATTTGGATCAGACCCCAGATGCTTGGAGAAGTCTCTACCCCTGTCTGATTTTGCTGTTGCCTTCGACTTGGCATCCAAGTTGTCTGCTGAGAGAGCGATGACTGTGTTCTCTTTTGTTTGGAAGATCAAAAGGATGTTGAATCTAGGTACTGAGAGGGAAATGAATAAAGCCCTTAAGATGATCAATATTCTAGCCCACGAGGTGATAAAACAAAGGCGTGGCATGGGGTTTTTATACCACAATGATCTTCTATCCCGGTTTATGCGTACTGTTAGTGACGAAAAATTCTTGAGAGATATTGTCATAAGCTTTCTCTTAGCTGGTCGTGACACGGTTGCTTCAGGTTTAACCAGTTTATTCTTGCTTCTTGCAAACCACCCAGAAGTTGGATCATTAATACGTCTGGAGGCAGATAAAGTTTTTGATACAAACCATGGAGTAACAAGCTACAAACAGCTTCGAAAACTTCATTATTTACAAGCTGTAGTCTACGAAAGTATGAGACTGTATCCGCCTATCCAATTTGATTCCAAGTTCTGTCAAGAAGATGATGTATTACCGGATGGGACTTTCATTAAAAAAGGAACTAGGGTTACTTACCATCCATATGCTATGGGAAGGATGGAACAAATCTGGGGTCCAGATTGCTTGGAATTCAAACCAGATAGGTGGTTGAGAGATGGTTCCTTCTTCCCTGAAAACCCTTTTAAATATCCAGTCTTTCAAGCTGGATTTAGGGTCTGTTTGGGCAAAGAAATGGCCATCTTGGAGCTTAAGAGTGTTGCTCTTGCACTGTGTCGCCGATTTCATTTCCAATTGGCGAATCCATGCCGCACACCGCGATTCTCTCCTGGGCTGACAGCCACTTTCAATGGTGGGCTCCCAGTTTTAGTGCAAGAAAGGGCGACAACTACTACTCATCATGATCATCAATGATCTGATCCGTAACTTGCAAAGTTGTCCGTGGTAAATCATTCGTACATGGTAAATGTGTATCTTTCCACTATAATTATATGCAGCTTAAGCTAGCTGTTTGATTAGCAAATTGCACGAAGCATGTAGGCGCCAATGAAGGTGAAAGGGAAGTGATTTAGATGGGACGTGATGCTTTTTAACGTGTTATATGTGTTTTAAGAACCACAAACAGAATGTTCGGTTGGTGTCGGCAGCACAGGATAGACTAGGATCTCCTATCTTCCTGGACTGTAAGATGGGATTGCTTGTTTCTTGTTTATGTCTAATCATAAAGTTGTGAAAGTCATATACTTGTTTGTTTCATGAATTTGAAGCTTGTAATTTAGTTTAATCTGAGATATCTCCCTAAGAAAACCTCCTCTCAGAAGCTGAAAATTGTATTCGGCAGAAATTATGGATCTCTTGAACTTTTCCAAATCCCACGTGTCAGTGAGACTTTTCCTAGATTGTTGTTGTTATAAGATCATTAATGCATATTCTTCTGCTGGTTACTCTTGAAATATCTCAGGTTGCTTCAGCAGTTAAGACATGCTTATTTTGAAACTAGTTTTACAAGGATTGGTTACTTTACTCGATAAGTTGTCTTTTTCTTTTTGCTCGAGGTATCTTGCTCTAATCTTAATTTAACACTTAAATCCTGTTATAAGCAAACCTAGGTTCGATTGTTTTGATAATGATCATTTAACCTAGTTACAAAAAGCTGAAGATAAAAATAGTAACCTTAGGAAAAATTTTGTTTTCCTACCGACCTATCAAAGAAAGTTTTAACCTAAGAAGGGAAAAGTTTTAACCTAAAAAGGGTTCCATATGTTACGAGGTTGCCCTTTAGAAGTTGGATAAAAAGTAGTAATAGGCTTTACATTCTTGAAGATCCAAGAGCCTCTTTTATGAGTTTATAGTTAAATAGAACTTTTATCATATGCACTAGCCGTGAAGTGTCATGTTAATTCTCATTCCCCCTCCACTACAAGAAATATGCCATTTACTGACCGAAAAAATCGTCGGTAAACAGCAAAATTCCGTCGGAATAAAACGACAGACAAAGATGTCGTTAATATGGCCGTAGATAAATTTACGACGAAAATTATGTGTCATTCCGTCGGTAAAATATACCGACGGATAGATGTAATCATCGATAAACCGTCGTTATGATAATTATAAAGGTTTCAATATTACCGACAGAAGACAGATGTAATCATCGGTAAACTGTTGTTAAGATAATCGCAAATGTTTCAATATTACCGATGGAAGAAAAAGAACGACACTACAAGAATTTGTATTTTTAGTGAAAGTAAAAGTTGTCACTAAAAGCAATAATATTTGTCACTATTATTAATAGTGTCTAATCTCTATTGTCATCACCTTCTGTCATAAATACCTCCGTCACTAATGAAATAATGACTAATTTAAAAAATGGTCACAATTATGCAATACTTTTATGACACAAATACTAACACTAAAACTTGTGAAATATGTGACGAAATTATATGGTCACAATAACGGTACATATTTATGACAAGTTTATCGTCACAAATAATATAAAATAGTGACAAATTAAGTCATAACAGTACTTTATTTTATTGTGGCAAAATTGTCGGCACTAAAACCTATCAAATGTGTGACAATACTATATGGTCACAACAACTGTACTTATTTATGACAAATTTGTTAACACAAATAATATAAAATAGTGACGAATAAAGTTGTAACAATACTTCATTATATTGTGACAAAAGTGCTAACACTAAAACCTATGGAATGTGTGACAACACTACATGATCACAGCAACTTTACATATATATAACAAGTATGTTGACACAAATAATAAAAAGTAGTGACGAATGAAGTAGTAACAGTACTTCATTTTATTGTTACAACATTATCGCCACTAAAATAATTATAAATAATGACAAAATATGTCACTAATAATTTTTTTATTATTATCCATCACTTCTTGGTCACTAATATTTTAATAAAAAAAGTGTCAACATCATTTTGTCACAAAAATGAAAATTGGTTCTTACAAAAAGTATTATCACAAATGTGTTTATTATTATCACAAATAAAACTATCAATTCATCAACGGAATTACATTAACTGTAAAAGAAATTTGCATCAATGACTATATTGTCTAACAGATTTTGTCACAAGTATGAAAGTTATATGTTACAATAAATTTATCACTAATACCTTATCATATATATCTTATATGTATAACAAATCTTCACTAGAAAACCTAATGACTGAAGAGGTTGAGTAGGCATCAATATATCTTTTCACCAACGACAAAAAATTATGAAATGACTGAAGATAACGAAAAGAAGGATGTCTTGAAATTAACAGTGAATGCTGAATCATTTAAAGAGTAGGCAATACCAAATCGAGAGCACAAGAAGAGGCATCAAAGTCAGATGGAAGCAAATAGGAAGATTTCTTAAAACTCATGCCGAACATTAATGTTTCAAACTGCAACATGTAATTTTGTTACTAAGGAAACAGAAAATGAAACCAAATTGAACTTTAGAAAGTTAAATCATATACCTCTTCAGCGCTTCCTCCACCATGATCACCATTCAGGGTTTGTTCACGATCGCCCATAACAAAAAGGAAAGTGCTTTCATGCAAGTCACCTGAACTAGACTCACCATCTAGAATTCTGATAAGCGTCTGCGGTAGAATTTGTGGTAAAGCATTATCAAATAAGAATTAAGCATGCAGGAAAGATTAAAACTAACAGACAAAGGCAGCTTGATAATGGAAACAAGATGAGCTTATTTCACCATAAGCAAAAAATGTGCATTGAGAAAGTTCACATGAATAGTAGAGTTAATGAATAAGCAACCAATTGTATTGAGAAACTTCACATGTATGGTAGAGTCAATGAAGGTAGGACATTTGGAACAATAAAATACCCAAAATTTTGCAAACTTCACACCTTTTAGTCACTAAAGACCAACAAAAGCTCAATTTCTAGTTCACTTATTATATCCTTTCCAAAAACATTCCAGGCATCAATTTAACATTAATAACTGAAAGTTTGTGCTTTCCCATGATTTCAACAGGGACTTTTGGAACACCAATAAGTATTAAATTTAAATGAAAGGAAAATGAGGAAGTAGTTTAGTTCATTTTGATGAGAAAATTTTAAAATTAGGAAGCAAGATGTGAATTAAAAGGCCTGAAGGAGAGAATTCAAACTGTTTCTTCAGTTTCTCCATAAAGCATGTACATTTGAACACAAGCCTTTTAAAAAGGTAAAACTTAGATGAAAGGAAACACAGAAAGAAAAATTTCCAAAATGGGTGAACTTTAACCAAAAAACAGTGTGGTAGATTTAATTGATAATGAAATATTACAATGTATATAATAAGTCTTTGTAATTGAAAACAAACGACTACAACATTCCTAATGTGCTGGTGATCGGAAGTGCTCTGAGCTGCTATCTCTCCCCTTTAACTGCTCCATCTCTTATTTCAGCTAAGCCATCTGCTCCATCAATGTCTACATACATGTTCGAAGCTCAATGACTTCACTGGTTTTCATTGGTCTAGTAGACATTGTTGTACTAGATATCGAGGATTGTAAATAACATGTGTTTACAAATGAACCTAGCCCAAATATCTGTCGACGATGGTCCCTACCACCGATTCTTCTTCACATGGTACTGATTTTGTTCCTCGAGAAATACAGTCTTATTGTAGACCTACTAATCTAGCTTAGCTCGACCTTGCTTAAAAATCCAAGTTTTAATAAGATCCAATATACGTTATGTTCCTTTTTTGACTCTCATCTTGGCCAGTGATTGGTCCTTGCTCTTAGCAATCTTATATTCTAATATAGATAACGAGTGAGCCATGGAACTACTTAAGTTTTCCAATGTTATTGTCATGTACAAATCAAGAAGATTGCAAGATTTTTCTTTCATCAACGGATGTTAAGGTATCTTGAATTCACAAGTTGGTTATGTCAAAAGAAACGGTGCTTACTAAAATTGAAATTAAAAAAATGATAGCTGGCCTAATGGCCAGCTATCTCACACATCTCCTGCCTATAAATAAGAAGGAGATGAAGAGAGCAAATAACAATAAGTAGAGAAGAGAGACGAGAGGTGAGAGAGAAAAGAAAGAGAAAGAGAGACAAAAATGTTCTGTATATTTTTGTGGGCCTTGTTTTTTCTTGTAATTCTCTAATTTTTCTTAGTAGTAAAATTCTTCTATCCTTGCTTGTGATTTTCACCCTAATTTGGAAATTTTTTACGTAAAATATGTGTATTTATTACTATTTTTTCAGTCCTATTTAGCTGCGAACCTGCTCTAATCTGGTCGATTTTCACAACAAGTGATATCAGAGCGAGGTGAGAAAATTACGACGAATTTTTTGGCGTAATTCATTCGGAGTTTGGGTGAGCACAGTGAAAGTTAGTGAATAGTAACCTCAAAAGGTGACAACTATTAATACATTTTTGCATTAAATTGTGCAGTTACTGTAATTTAAGTACACAATACTATTCACGTATATGGTACTATTCACATATACGAAACTATTTATACATACAGGTATTATTCATACATGTAGGTACTATTCACTTGAAATAGTGGGAGCTAAATTCTTTTCGTGATAGAAGCAATGGCAACAAAATTTGGGATTGAAAAATTCAATGGGAGTAATTTATCATTGTGGAAGCTGAAGATAAAGGCAATCTTGAGGAAAATAATTGTCTGGCGACCATTAGTGAACAGCCAACTGGAGTCACAGATGAAAAATAGAACGAGATGGATGGGAATATTGTAGCTAATCTTCACCTAGCTTTAGCTGATGGAATATTGTCCAGTATAGAGGAAAAGAAGACTGCGAAGGAAATATGGGATCACCTTACAAAATTGCATAAGGCCAAATCACTCTACAACAAAATTTTTCTGAAGAGGAAACTATACACTTTACGCATAGCAAGATCCACTTCAGTGGCAGAGCATTTAAATATTTTAAATACTCTATTTTTTTCAACTCACATCATTGGGGCACACAATAGAGATAAGTAAATGTGTGGAACTTCTACTCCAATGTCTACCAAATTTGTATGATCAACTCGTCGTCAATTTAACAAACAATACAGACACTCTAGTCTTAGACAATATTGCAGTTGCTATTCTGAAAGAAGAGAGTTCGTGCAAAAGTAAGGAAGACAGGTTGGAAAATTCTCAACAAGAGGAGGCTTTGGTCGTGATGAGAGGAAGGTCAATGGAACGTGGCCCAAGTAAGAGTCGTAGTTATGGTAGATCAAAATCTAAGAGTAAGAAGAATTTCAAGTGCTACAATTGTGGCAAGAAAGGGTATATGAAGAAGAATTGCTAGAATCTGAATAAGAATGATTCTATTTCTCAAGGAAATGCGGCAAATACTTCAGATGATGGAGGTGCAATGATCTGTGAAGTAGCAACGACTATTGTAGGTAAGAGAAGATTTGTTGATGTATGGCTTCTCGATTCAACGACTACTTTTCATATGACCTCTCGAAGAGAATGGTTCTATCAGTATGAATCTATCTCTGGGAGATCTGTGTATAGCCGTAATGATCAAGCTTTGAAGATCGTTGGTATAGGCACCATCAAGTTAAAAATGTATGATGGGACAACTCAGACTATTGAAAAAATGCAACATATGGAGGGCTTGAAGAAGAATTTGTTACTTGTAGGACAACTGGATGATCTCTATTTCATATTTGAGATTCAAAATAAGATCATGAAAGTGATTAAAGGAGCGCTATTATTTATGAAAGCAGAGAAGATTGAAGGAGCGCTATTATTATTTATAAAATAACTAGACTACTACTATAGCAGTGGCGAGTCTAGGTCGATCTCACAGAGAGTATGTGTAAAGTTTATGGAATGAAATTAACTAGTGTTCAGAAAAAATTGGGGTTTTGGATTTTGAAAGAAGAAAATAAAATAAAACTAATTAATAAAAACAAATTAAAGAAAAAATGTAAAAATGATAAAGGTGAGGAATTCGGTAAGGACCCGGTTCTTTGGTTCAATCTCAACCTATACCCTAATTAAGCATATTTCATTAAGTTGTTGTTCTTTAACCTCTCCTAGCAACTATTAATCGTGAGTTAACAATTAACCTGAGTTTTCCCTTAGGTTTTGTTTAATCAAGATACGATCGTTGATTAAACCTAACTACCGAACAACCTAGGATACGATCTCTAGATTAAATTAGGCAGTAGCATTACAAATTAAGAAAACTAATTAATCAAGACAACAACCACATACGATGCGTCATTTAACCTGGGTCATGTTATCCCTAATGATTACAAATCATTAGTCGCTACACATGAATTTCAACATAACAACTACAGATTATATCGAAATTCTAGCAATGGTTTTGCAATTAACGATTCAATGAATGCATTAAAATTATCAACTCACAATATCAAATGGGTTTATACACAAATAACCAAATAATAACGAAAATCTAATTATCCATACACATTACCCAAATCAATCAATATAGGATAACACAATCAATTCCTAATGAGAGAAAGAAACAACATAATAATAAAAAAATACTTAACCCGAGTCGTTGGCATCGATGTCACCTCCGAACGGACGCCGGGATGCCTAGCCCTTCATGAGTCTTTCCTGAAAAAATGTTTCAGCCCCCATTCCAATCCCTAGCCGAAAACCCCCTTGATTTAGCCCATTTACGCAGCTTCTCATTGTGCAGCCTCTCTTCTCCTACGTTGGAGCTGCTTTAAGCCATAACCACTGGCCTTCACACCTGCATCCAAACCGCCAGCCACCTGCTGCGCTCCTCCACTGTTGTTTATGATGTGACGAATAAGGGTCACACATCAATTAAACCTCCTCCTCTTGCTTTTACTGGGATGCTGCTTAAACGCAGCGTTGTTTCGTTAACACTGCAGAAATGTAGCAAACGCATGTGTAACGCTTGCATTTAACGCAGCGTATGCATGCGTTAAAACACATCAATCACGCTGCAGCTCCTTTCCAACACGCTGTCGTTTTATGCTGCTGGCTTCCAAGCTTGTTCCATTTTTCTTGTCTTTTATTGTTATTTTTTTCTTCTTCCCTCGTGAAGACAAGTAAAAATAAATATTCAGAAAATGACTCATATGTGGTGCTTTCGACTCACTTTAATTTCTTTGCTTCCAAATTGTACCTAAAATCATATATGAATTAAAGTGAGTATCTTAAGCATTTTTGTATCATTAATCGCTATGTATAAATAATTAAATATATCAACAATTAAACACATGTCAATTTCCTCCACTCTTAACTTTTGATCGTCCTCGGGCAAAACATCAAATTTAAGCTCATTGACCTCAAAACATTGACTCATTTCTATATTTTTCCAAGACTATATAATCATAAACAAAGATGAATGACTTTCAAAAATCATAGCAAGATGTCAACATTCTAAGCTTTTACTCATAATCAATCAGCATTCATCATCTTCAAAAACTGAGCAATCTAATGGTAGACTCAAAAAATGTGTTTAATTAAAATATATCCATGGGTACACTCAATAACATTCATGATCATGATAATCCATAATTTTGCATATTATTTCATTTCTCCACCACTAATGTTCACATTCAAAATCAAGAATCAAAGGACTTTTTAGGGTTGTAATGCGGGTAAAGGCAAGGTGAGATATATTTGGGTCAAGTAGCATGAAAGTTATCAAAGCTAGTGAAACAAAGCAACACTCATAAAAAACTGGGTATCGTCAGCTATGACAAATGCAACATTTATATTTCACAACCCCATTCAGCTCTCACAAACAAACCACATAAAGCATACATCAATCCGAAGGAATCACTCATACAATTTATGCCAATGAAATCACAAGAGTGAACTTTCTAAGCCAACTTCTACCTCATATTCAACATGCTCAAATAACACATCCATTACAATTCTAGGAAGATGCATAAACCATAAACAACTTTTCAACACATAAGTAATTCTTCCTTGATAGATTTATTTTAATCGATTTTTTTCTTTTTTCATTTTTTTCTTGTTCATTTTTTTTCTTGTCCATTTTCTTTTCTTTTTCCCTTTTTTTCTTTTTTTCTTTCTCTTTCTTTACAAAAATTAAAATAAACTACATCAATATGGAAATTTCGATGATAAGACATAAAATAACATACCAACATTATAACCAACCCTCACATATATACACCCCCACATTTAGAATTTTGTACATCCACAAACTCAACAATCACAAATGTTCCACTAACTTTATGACTTGGGTAGAACATTTGGTTAAGTTTAAAAGCATAAAATGTGGTTTATACAAAACGAAAGGCTAAAGCTCAAAGGAGTTTATCAAGGGAAAAATCATGTCAATAGGGCAGGTTATTTGGCTAATGTAGTTTATGAAAAACAAAGAATGCCTAATCATATCCATGTTAATGCATGTGATAAAAATA
>JANIJH010000005.1:67753246-67766812 GCA_024520975.1 Erythroxylum areolatum
CCTTCCTTGGTGTGCTTATCCTTTCCACTTCCCTTCTGCCACTTTCCTTTCTTGCTATTTTTCTTATAAGACTTTTTGTCACGACTATTTTCTACAAACATTACTACTGCCTCTTTCTTAAATGGATTAACAGCCACTTTTTTTTTCCATTAGTGAGTCTAACACCCTCTTGACAATGAGGG
The DNA here is from genome assembly GCA_024520975.1 of Erythroxylum areolatum. Classification (NCBI taxonomy): domain Eukaryota; kingdom Viridiplantae; phylum Streptophyta; class Magnoliopsida; order Malpighiales; family Erythroxylaceae; genus Erythroxylum; species Erythroxylum areolatum. The sequence continues at coordinate 67,753,429 of JANIJH010000005.1, forward strand.
ATTCTCCACTAGCATGCTTAATTACCTTCTTGAATGCATTGAATTCAGAAGGTAAAGCCTTTAGAATTACTACAGTTTGATGTTCCTCATATATCTTTTCATCTGTAGCTTCTAAGTCTTGAACGAACTTAAAGAAATAGTCTAAGTTATCATCTAAAGAGATAGAGGTATTCATCTTATAGTTAGCAATATTGTGGAGATGTGTCATCTTGTTAGGAAGACACTTCTTTGCATAATGTTCATCAAGTTTGATCCATAGTTTCTGTGCAGTGTTACAATTCTACACTTTTCTTATCACTGTTGGTAATAAGTGAATCATTAATTTGCAGTGTGCAAGTTTTTTCATTTTAAGTCTCTTTATTTGATCAGTCTCAAGATCATATTGATCTTCAATAGCCCCATAGCAATCATAGGACTCAAGAAGAGCTTGCATCTGGAGTTTCCAGATAGTGAATAAATCCATTTCTTTTCCTACCATTGTGACTGTAGTTTAAAGAAATAAAAGACCTTTACTTATAGATAATTATTGATGATCTTTGAGCTTCCAATAGTCAAGAGGAAGCCCTAGAAGGTTTCCGAATGCTTTGATACCACTTCTATTAAAATAGATGTGTTGCACTGCTATTCTTTTAACCAAAGACTAATAAAGAAGCTAACTTTGAAGATAATATGAAATGCAGAAAAGTAAAGAACTCAAGATTTTTACTGGGTTCGATAACTTTTAATGCTATCTACATCCAAGGTTCCCACTGATGCGGTTTCCACTAGTATGAAGAAGATGATGAGAACTTGTACAGAGATTGAGTGTTTTAGAAACACTTACAAATAGTTTTCAAAACTCTCCTAGTACCCACAGGTAAGTACTCTAGCACTCTCTAATATTTTTCTCAATCTATTCTTACACTCACAGATAATTGAATACAATGAAATGTGAAAAATGCAATGTCTGTTTCTCTTGCATCTGATGCTTGTATCGTCTTTCTTTTATATTTGTTTCATGCATGCAAAGGCTTTCCGATGAGACTTGACCATATCAGACCAGGGTCATGTGCCTCCCACGTGAGTTACTAATTCTCTTGCTTCTGCTCTGCGTATTATATTGTTTGAAGTTGCGTTTTGTAATTGAAGCTTCTTATGTATTAATACGATAATGTATTGATCTTATGCTTCAGACTTATGTTTTTGACTTGAGGGTGTCACGTGAGTGTGTCTTAAGCCTTTGTCTCATTATTTGATAGACAATAACCTTCGAGAGCTTCTCTTTCTTTCTGTCTTCAATGCCTTTAAACATTTCTTCCTTGATTCTTCATGTTTCATCTGTTTTTTGTTGTTTCTGAGTTGAGGTTGATGGAGTAGACGTGATTCCAATCACAGTTGTAAATACTATAGGCTTATGATAAGTGTGTGCTGGAAACTGATAGTGCAAGTGAAGTGTGATGAGTTTCCGCGAGTGAAAGTGGTCTTCAAGTGTAAGTGCGGTGAGTGAGAAAATTAACAGAACGTAGTGAGTGGAAACAGTGTCCCAATGGTGAGTGAGGAAACTATAATTAGTGCTTGAGTGATCTCGTGTGATATCTTGTTTGAGTTTCGTACAACAGAAAAGCATGAAGATGTAGTAGCAAAAGAAGCGAAAGTAAAGGATCCAAAATCAAAGCTCAGGTTATCCCTTCCAAAGTTAGTGGCGATTCATAGGGTTCGATGGAATATGAATAACGGCTGTGGGAACTGGTCCTGCTGCTCTAGAGGCAGCTTTTTCTCGTTATTAATCCTAATTAATGAAAGTTGAAAGATCTTAATCACTAATTACTCCATTGTGTAATATTTTACCACTAATTACTTCTAGGCATGCAAAGTATGCATTGACCTGAAAGAAGGATTAACTCGTGTCTTGGGGGCTATTGTGCATTTTGTGTTAAAATCTAGGAAAACATTCATAATTGAAATAAAAATAGAGCTACCTTAACATCCAACTATAGTTGCTTGGATACAAAAAGTAAATGAAATGCTTAGTATCAAGTGGGGCTTTTCCTTCAGCTTAATCGAAACCTGCCCTGGCAAACTGTGAGTGAGCTGAGAAGTTCACAACCCAAAAAAGGAACAAAGACAAAGAGTGATAAAATTTGTCCTCAAGAGCTATAACGGAAGCTGTAGACAAACGTTACATTATAAATTATAATCTAATAACCTGTCGAAACAAAACTTTTCCGGTTTGTTATCACAGCTTAAAAGGTTTGACACTTTGCACGACCAGAATGAGTAAAGTCAGTAAGATCCAAAGCCCAAGGCACCAAACTCTCAATTCCCTAAACCAACTCAATTTCTATAGTGTATTCGTGATATTTGATTCCCTTTACTCCTTTTTTTTCTCTCCCAGTGCTTCTCGTCGACACCTAGTTTATCGGCTTTCCTTAGGCTCAGGGATAGTGATGAAGAGTCTCTATAAAGTGGAGCAGTTAAAAAGTTGTGAATCCCACTCTGCCACTCATCTTTTTAAATCAAGTTTTACACTCCTGTCATATGCATCACCAATGGATATACCACATAAGTTTCAAGTGTATGTGTTCGGTCTGTGTCTGATAGCTACATTGGTTCATGCGTCGAGTGATCATGAAAGAGAGGTCTGTCCCTGATGTCCCTCCCCATGATTTTCTTACCATCCACATTCCAGTGTATGCACAAGCTGTTCATGAGTATGTACATATGTAAATAGATCGTAATCAAGCGTAAAGTAATGTTGAGTGACCAGGACTTGTTTGAGAATATAGACTACTAAGTTACTAACACAGTGCAATAGACTACGAATGAACGGAGTCTTCTCCATTTCTGTTTCAATTTTATCTTTTTGACTAATTCAAGGGCGTTTTATGGTTTTGTAATGAACATATCAGCCATACATTGTTTACATGGGAGAACGTGCCGGAGATAGGATTTCTACGGTGGACGAACACCACAACCTCCTGATGGCTGCAACTGGAGAGTACTGATCGCAACCCTTTCTGCTAAATCACACTAATGAATCATCCCAATTACGGGTCACATACATAATATATAAGAGTGAAAGTGCTCTTAGTTTTACGTTTTTAGAAATACAATTTGGAAACAAAAAACTGTTTGGATTCTCGTAGAGTATAACTAATAAAAACAAATGCACGTTTTCATGCCTATAATAAATGAAAACCCTCATTCGAAGGAATTTCAGAACTTAAGCTACACTTTATTCTCAAATAATACCATCTTCCAACCATTCAAAAGTAACGTCCTTTCACATTTTCAGCGAGTCTATAGCAAGAAAATCAAGATTACACAGCTATGGAAGAAGCTTCAATGGGTTTGTAGCAAGGCTGCTGCCTCATGAAGTGAAGAGACTCTCAGGTAGATATGCAGAAACCATAGATTCAATCTTATAGATTATCATATTTCATAATTTTGAAAGTTCTGCATTGCCATGCACTTAGATGAAGAGGGGGTGGTGTCCGTGTTCAAAAACAAACTGAACAAACTTCACACAACAAGATCATGGGATTTCCTAGGAATGCCGGAAACAGTGAAGAGGAAACCGGAAATTGAAAGCAACATCATAGTTGGTGTGATGGATACTGGTAGGCAAACTATATTCATTTAAGAAGAGATGAGAGATTTGTTTAGTTGAAGTGATTTATTACGTGCATTTATCTGTTCTGCAGGAATTTACGTCGAAGCTCGTAGCTTCGATGATAACAATTACGGGCCAGTCCCAGCTAAATGGAAGGGAAAATGTCTTACGGGAGCTAATTTCACTAGATGCAACAAGTACACATTTTATTATTCCATTTTCAATCTCTGATTCCAGTCGATATTCAAGCTTGAGTTATCATATAACGTAATTGATTTAAGTAGTCGAAAATAGAAATAGTATTTAAACTAGTTTTTTTTAATACTTTTAATTTTAAACATCATAAATGCGGGCATGACAAGATTCAATAGTACGTAGAGAAGCTCTAGATATACACAGAGATAACAATCGGCCGGCTCATGAAATAGTTAATTAAAAAAAGACGTTAATTTATACTTTAAATTTTTTAAAAATTTGGTAAAGCAACGTATTGCATGTGATGAGAATATATACTTGAAGACTAGATAAATTTCTTTTATTTTAATTTAATTGAACATTAACACAAAATAAAGCTAAATCTTTAAAATTAGAAAACAAAATTGATATTTTTGTTGCAAATGTCGATGTATTATTGTTAATATTATATTAAGGTTTACTAATTTCAATTAAATATGCATTAGCTTTTAAAGGATTTATATGTAATTACAACTCACGAATCTTAAATTAAAATGTGCAAGAAATGTTTTTATCTGTTTCGGAGTACAATAGAGGATAAAGAAATTAAAATCACCTCAAGCTACCAACTACATCTAGTAGGACGTGAGACTTTTCCTTTCAATGCGTCCCCATGCAACTTTCAAATGGTAGTTCTAACTAACGCATTTGCAGAAAGGTGATTGGGGCCAGATACTACCACCTAGACGATAGAAAACCAGTAGAGAATCCAAGTTCAGCCGATGACGACGGCCACGGCACACACACCTCCTCCACCGCCGCGGGCGTCGCTGTAAAAGACGCAAGTTTATACGGTGTAGCACAAGGAACTGCGCGTGGAGGCGTGCCGTCGGCTCGCATAGCCATGTACAAGGTATGCTGGGAAGGTGGGTGCAGCGACATGGACTTGCTGGCTGCTTTCGACGATGCCATCGCTGACGGAGTTGACATAATCTCCATCTCCATAGGAGGCCCATCTAGCAATTTTTATCAGGACCCAATTGCCATTGGCTCATTTCATGCCATGAAAAAGGGAATTTTGACATCAGCTTCAGCGGGAAACTCGGGGCCTTATCCAGGAACAGTTCAGAATGTAGCTCCATGGCTCATTACAGTTGCTGCAAGTAGCATTGACAGGCAGTTTAACACTGTTATTAAGCTTGGCAATGGCAAGGAGGTTAATGTAAGTTATTCTTGCTGCTCAGGAAATTATAGAAATGAGAATTCCTCCAATTTAGATGGAAAACATATCATAATAACCGGCTATACTGACTTTATTTTCTCTCTTTCAACACACAGGGGAATTCGATTAACACATTTTCGCCCCAAAAACCAATGTACCCTCTTATTAATGGAGCCCTTGCTAGAAATGCTGATTCCTCTGGAAATTCCAGGTAACATACAACATGTTCAAATTACCCAAACGAAATTTGGAAATTGAGATGATCCATTTATTTCCAAGTTCCATTTGTTAAGTCCCACATTGATTAGAACCATTAATTAATAACTCCTCCCACATGATTAACGTAGCCAAATAGAATCATATATTAATTCTGGCATTTTCCAGACTAATTAAGAAACATAACAAAAGGTCATTTGCAAATGTTGGCCAGTGCTTGTAATTGGGGGACTCTAGACATGAACAAAGTGAAGGGGAAAATAGTGTACTGCCTTGGAAGCCAAGGCCAGAGTTTCACAATTAATAAGCTGAACGGAGTAGGACTCATCACGGCGCTTGGTCAACCTACAGACATTGCCTTTGCCACGACAATGCCCTCGACCAATGTCGACCTAACAGCAGGCCACCATATAGATCGATATATCAACACTACTATGTACGTTTCTATAGCTTGAAGTTATTCAAAGTCAATAATCTTTCTGACACACAAGGTCAAAACGCATCTTAATTTACGAATGACAGGAATCCTCAAGCAGTCATCCACAAGACAACAACAATTACCCTGGAAAATGCCCCTCTTTTGGCATCATTTTCTTCAAGAGGGCCTCAATCCATCAGCCTCAACATCTTCAAGGTGGATTCAGTCTAATTTATTCCCCATAAATCTCCAATTCAGACTCTCAAAATGTTGAAAAGATATGTTCTAATGAACAGCCTGATATAGCTGCACCAGGGCTTAACATATTGGCTGCCTACACTCAACTCACAACAATAACAGGTTTGCCTGGTGACAATCGGCGCGCTCAATTCAACATTATCTCAGGAACATCCATGTCTTGCCCGCATGTCTCAGGCGCCGCCGCCTATGTCAAGACTTTCCACCCGGAATGGTCGCCAGCGGCCATCAAGTCTGCCCTCATGACTACCGGTGAGTACTAAAGCTTGCTACATAAGCAATTCATATTTCATTTTCATTTCCCATTTTGTAAACAACACGTTTAAGCAATATTTCATTTTGCTGCCCCAGCCACGCCTATGAATACTGGAAAATCTGATGCCGTCTTGGGTTGGGGTTCAGGCCAAATGAACCCACAGAGGGCAGTGGATCCTGGTTTAGTCTATGACATATCATTGAGTTCCTACATTAGCTTCCTCTGCAAAGAGGGCTATAATGACACCACAATTGATCTACTTATTGGTGGCAAGACTAAGAGCTATTGCTCCAAGTATAAACCTGCAAAAGGAACAGATGGCCTTAACTACCCATCCATGCATATGCAGCTTAACAGCACCACTTCCAATTTTTCAGCTGTGTTCTACAGGATGGTGACAAATGTAGGTTACGAGAAGTCCGTGTATAAAGCTAAAGTGACATCTCCGAAAGGACTTTCAGTTAAGGTTGAGCCAGATACCTTGAAATTTGGTTCTATAAACCAAAAACAAGCTTTCAAGGTGACCGCAAAAGGGTCGCTCCCAAAGGGTACTCAGATCTTATTAGCTTTACTAGAGTGGAATGACTCGAAGTACAGGGTAACAAGCCCCATCATCATTTGCCAAGGTTTACGTAGGCCCCATTGATGTAGTCTTGCTTCTTAATTCTTTTTCTTGTTAAAGTTAACCAGAGTTTAACGTACATGCTTAATTTTTAGTTAGCTAAACCCCCCAGTTCTTCGTATGTACATTTCCCGAGTAAGCATTAGGGTATGTTTGGATGTGGATAGAGGGATGAAAGGAAATGGGAATGGAATGACCCAAATGACTCAGACCATTATTTAGGAGTCTATTTTGAAACATGATAGAATGGCAATTAATGGCTTTGGAAGCCATCTTTTGCTATCCAAAATCTAATATTTTGTGACCCCCCAAATTGGAGGTCAGGGATGGAATGACATGGCTTGCCTTCCAAACCTCTCTTATTTTATTTAAACATCCAAACAATGGAGTGACCCATTTCATTCCATTCCATTCCATTCCGTTCTATTAATTATCATTCCATTCTATTCCATCCTAAACTCCCAAACATACCCTTAAGAACCGCTAGCCCACTTGAAGTTGCTTTTGTAAGGAAAATAAGAGGCCACAAGGCTTTTATTCCAGAGTTCATACCAAATTAAGGATAAAAAGAATGCTGAAAACGAACATAGCAACTCTATTATGAAGATAGATATCACAGATCCCTCTCCCGAAGCAAACCCGAAACTCTGTTCCAATCTTGATAGTGAAATTTGTAGTGAAAAACATATCCCAACAAAATGTTGACCGGCCACCAGGAATTTTCCTTTCTACTGCCCTTTCCAACTCACCCCATCAAAATGGCAGCATCAGGCCATGAATAAGCCCTCCTTGCGGGTTTGCATCGAAATAAACCACTAACTGATGAAAGAGAGATATCTACACTACAGTCATATTCCATTTCTTGTAGCTTTCATCATGTCAGTATGTATGGCGGTAAATCAATTGAAAATCTGCAACAGCTTCTCCACCCAAAGAGCACTCTACCTTGAAACGTAAAAGAGGTCATATAGATGTCAGACTATCAAGAAAGGTCAATCTCTAACCTCTTGAAAGTTGTGTTTCCTGCTTCTGTATTTATATTCTGAACTACGTCCAACAGCCACACTCCCAAAATACAGTCACCAAGAAGCCATCCAAGTTGCATCGTCACAATCTCAACAGTTCAACCGACACTGGCGCCCATGGAGGTTCTTGAGCTTTGTAAGTTCTTTCCTCCGCTTCCTTGCCTCCGCTGCAGCAGCTGCATCAACTAGTTTCTTGCTTGAGAACTTAAATTGATCTAGTGTCTTTTCAGGTATTGAACTTATTAGTTGACTTATTTTAGCATAGATACCTGCAGAACTAGGAGTACACTCTGACTGAAGCCCAGTGTCATTCTTAATAGAGCATGGCATTTGAGGAGTCAGGATTTCTTTTTGAAATGCCCCTGCACATTGACCACCTCCATCTGTGGGAAATCTGGGTGTCTCCTTTATGTCATTAAGCACCCCAAGTTCTGTTGAGTTATCAGCTTCTGGCTTGACTTTTAATGGCAGAGAGAGATGCCCACTCTCTGAAAATGCTGTACCTGTTGATGGCATACTATCACTGCATTGCTTGTTAGCAGTAGCTCCATTTTGCACATGCTTCAAGCCAAAGGTGCTCTGTGAGAGGAGTCCATTACTGTGATCAGGAACTGGGAAGAACCAAGGACAGGATACCAAATATAGAGGAGTCCTTCGGGTTTCTTGGTGCTGCTGATAAGAATCAAGCTTTCCACTAAAAGTAATTGGAATGCCCGATGAAATAACAACCCCATTTTGAGGCAAGTGATTCAATTGGGCAGAATTTGAAGATCGCACAACGGAAGGCCAGCAAAGTGATGAAAATGGGTGGTGGTTATATAACAGCATTGGGCAGTTTGTAGCTGGGTTGCTAGGCATCTCACGATATGCTGATTCAACATTTCCTTGGGATTCCTGTACCTCAGCTTTTATCACCTTAGCCATCTGGTATAAGAAAAATGTGAAGCTTAAAGTATGATACTCTTAGCTTAAAGGACATTTTGATGGTTTACAAAATTGAATCAAACAAGAAAAAGAAAACAATATCTTACCTGTGTCTTTAAGTGCTTGTTTATTGTCTCCAACGACTGAAACTCTTTAAAAGCTGCTTCCTTTTCCTTCTCAGCAGAAAATTTATCAAGTGCGTTAATGATATATACACTACCAAATAATTTCAAGAGTTTCTATGCACGCATAGAAAACAAGGGACAAACTTATAACAGAAAACATAGTGAAATGAACAACTGCCAACCCAGACGCAGAAAGGTTCCTACTTATGGATTAGGAAAACAAAACCAAGGAATGGTTAAAGCTGTGTACAGAGTATTTAACACCTTCTTCAAATTTTGGTTCTCCTGAGCTAGATCAGCAGCTTTTCTGGTTAACTCTTCACAGAGAGCCTAACAAGAGCAAAATAGTGGGTGAAGTCCAGAGAAAAAATTTAAGATGATCAGAAACGAATCATGTGCTTCCTAGAGGAAAGGGGGAAAAAAATTAATATGTAAGGAGAAAAAATTAAACGTCTAGACGAATTAAATAATACGTAAAATGATTAAGAAAACAATAATCTCCGCCAAAAACCAAGGAAGCTCCAGAAATAGAATATTAGTTTACAAAACCGAATATCATGATCATTCATCACAAAAAGCCAACAAGAAGCAAGTTTTGAATGCATCAAAGTACGAAACTAGTAACAAGCAAAATAGTTTCTTCCCAGGTAATGATAACCTACCTGCCTGCGACGAATTGTCTGTCTAGCTGACTCTCTATTTGCCAACACCCTACGTAATCTCCTTTGCTCCTTTTCAGCCTAGCAGAGAGTTTCAATTGGGTCAAAATAAGGAGAGATGCAGATGTTGCAGAATTGCAGGGACATGAAATAATTTTTACCTCAGTCAAATTTTGCCTAGCCCTAGCACCTCCATAAGATGGGCAAGTTCTTCCATATTTAGGACTTGTTTTAGTGAGATCTGAATCAGTTTCAAGCTTGGCATAAGTTAACAATACATTTTTTCCCAGCGGTTCACAAAGCTGCCGATCTGCTTCTGCTACATCCTGCAATAGACAAATATATTTCTCAAGTCCTGCGCTACTATTGGTGATTTATGGCAAAATAAATAAAAGCCGAACAGAGCAAAATGCACCTTTAGTTGAGTCTACTTCATAACTTCAGGTCATTGAAAAAGATGGATCAAAATCATTCAACTGTATGATGAACTTTTACACTCCAGTTTATGAAGAAAATTCAACAAGTAAAACTCCCAAAGCAAGTTTGCCCAATACATAGGACTAAATCAACCACCACTTTTTGATCTTTCACAACTCCTTGCAATTTTCATCCTAGCTTGATCCTTCCTTTGTATTCTCTCTTAACAAACTTTTTCTAAATCTTCTTTTGTCATCACATCCAAGATCTAACATAAATTACACAATACAAAAGTCTGACGTCAGGTAATAATCTAATTCTCTAGCTTTAGATATCTGAAAAGGACCACTAACCTTAATAATCTCAAGACAGTCAAACTTCAGAACCCATTCCATACTTAGAATAAAATCACTGTCATTGATGCCCCCAAACCTTAAACCCTTATCAGTACAAAAGTTTTCAGCTAAAGCTTTAAATAACCATAACTTCATAAAATCTCTGCTTACAAACGAAATGAGCTTTCTAACCAACACTTGAAATTAGTAAAACCAAACCAAACCGACAAACTGTATTCACTAATAAATTTAAAGAAAAACAAGACAAAAAACCACATGAGAGAAGGAAAAAAAAAATAACTAGAATAAACTGACCGGAAAGAGAACAGAGTGGACGACGACTGAATCAACAACAGGGTTCCACGCCGAGTCAGGCGAAGGAGACTCGCTTTTGACTCGCTTCTTAGCTCGCTTACCTTTTCTCCCCCATTTTCCGTTAGAATCAACACCGTTAGTCTCTCGCATAGCCAAATGCGCCAAATCAGCCAACGCCTCCGCCGCCTCCAACTCTACCCGAACCATCGGATCCGCCACCGTCGGCGAAGGAGAAGTCGACGACGAAGAAGAAGAACAACTCGAACTCGAAACGACGAAGCTTGCATCCAAATCCATTGCCGAAAATAAAAACAGAAGGAGAAAGAGGAAAAATTAAAACTACTTCAAGAGAGGCTAAGGTACAGAGAGAGAGCGGAGGTACACTAGTGGTTCGCTTAGCCTACAGACTGTGTCAGAGTGACACGTGTCAGGCCAGCTCACTACTCTACATCTATGTTTCTACTCGTCCCATGTATCTGTGTTCGCCACGTTCTTTTTTTTGCCCACGTAGGCATTGGTGAACGTGGCGGAGCTCTCCCGTGCCGCTCTCACTTTGGGGAGTCAGTACGTACGTGGCAGAATAAGCTGGTTCCACGTGGAATTTAGTACTTTTGGGGTCTTTGGAGAGATGTTACAGTGTGCACGTGGACGGAGAAGGACCGTAGGATGTCTTTTATTCTACAGTGGGATTTAGATATGTTGACTGAGGTTAAATATGAGGCTGAGGCTGAGGTTGTTGTGCCCACTTGCAAGAGTTTACAAGTGGTTGGAATGAAAAGCGAAAAAGCACGCTTGGGTTTGGCTTACCATCTGCGTCATTGTGTCTACCAACTTGCTGGGTCACAGCTTGTTCGGTTTCTCTTTTTCACGACTTGGTAAATTTTACACACACTTAATTTACTGTTGTCAAATTATTCAAAAGTTGGAATTATCGTTGAGCTCGGCTAAGTTGGAGACTGGACCAAGAATTGGGCTTTCTCTGGAACTTAGGTGGACCAAGTTCAAATATGGACTTTTGGATCCACTACTACCGTCACTGTTAACACTGGAGGACACCAAAAATGAACTGGGAAGTCGGAACCCCAACAGAAATTGGCTGACAAACCTGGGTTTGTTCAAATCATGACCAAAGTGGACCTGTATTGGGATGAGGTCACCAGTTTCACCACTAATTGAAAGATATTCGTCCTATGAATGCCTCTCCAAAAACACAAGGCATTTACTTCAAAATCTCTAACCTGTTTGTTCTAAGAAATATTTAGAAAGCTATGATCCAAATTAGAGAACTATAATTGACAACAAAGTGACATGGGAAATTGTAAACCTTGCCTGGAGGCCAGTATTCACTATAAAATGTAATGGCTAGAATTGTGGCTAATGGATTTACTCAAATGTACGGTGTTCATTACTAGGAAATTTTTTAGCAATTGCCAAAAACTAATTATATATGTCGAAGTAGGATTAGGAGCAAGAGAATAAAATCTATGTATAAAAGACTAAATGCTTCTATTACAAGGACGAAGAGAAATTTTTCAGGTTATGAATTTGTGGAAGTGCAATGCTTCCTAATCCAAAAGTGATTCTTATGCTCTCCCATAATAATTCCTAGACATTAGGTGTGATGCCTAGTTTCTTTATAAACCCTAAAAGTGATTTACATGAGTTGCTTATATAAAGCTAGTAAATCTATGTGTAATTTATCTCTAAGTTTGCTTCATTGATGATAACAAAGAGACATGCAGATCAACTATAAAATATTTAGTTCTTTTTCGCATAAGATTACGTTCTTATTCCAACTTTCAATAAATGTGGTAATTCTCTTCCTGTCTTACATCAATTTGGCATTAAAGTTTAGATTCAATACAACACATGTGGTAGTGCATATAGGGGCTTGTAATGTTTCAAAGTACATATCACAACCACATTTGGTCTAAACCATACATCAATGGTATGATACAATTTCACATTTAGTTACGACAGTTGCAACTACAAACGTTACCATGTTGCGATTGTTATGGTGAAAACGATACATAAAACCCATTATTTTCCATTGCTATAATTTGGAAAGATCAGAAGAAGAAAATAAAAGGAATTGAAGGAGAGAACAAAAAAAGGAACCAATAATAAAAACAAACCAATGAATTAAAGGTTGAAATTTTTATAATAAACTAAAAGGGATTAAGTTAACAACTAGGGAAGCCAATTCTATTAAGGAAGATTTTGGATATTCTAAAGTTTTGATTTTGAGATAACAAACACACAAAGAAAAACATTACCAAGATGAGCAACGAAAATCTAGTTTAAATAAAATGAAAACATAAGTGTTATAATGTTATTGGTCATGAAAAAATAATGTGGGCAAATTACACTAAATTATTTTCATATTTAGAGAATGAGATTGCCTCTATTTTGTAAGGATTATAATTTAAAAGAATAAATAGAATATGGTAATCCAAAATTATAATAACAATTTGATTTATAGTAGTTCAAAAAATAGTCAATGATTACTTTCACTCTCTTGTTGGACCAATGGTGGTTGACAAATAAAATCTCTTTATATTTTGATAATAATAAACTGTATAGAATTGGTTAAGAAATTGTTTCAGGTGATTTTGATTGAAATTTAAATAAAAGATTTGTGCAAATCAAGATAGCATTAATCTTCAATGGACAAGAAATAAACCATTGTAAAATCAAGATGGAAATTATCTTCAACGTGCTAGAGATATTCAAACATGAAGATTATGGGTGAAGAACTCAAATTATTATCTCAACAAATCAGAAGATTGAAGATTTTGTTAAATCTATCCGTTGGAGTCAGCACTA
>JANIJH010000005.1:67789097-67802307 GCA_024520975.1 Erythroxylum areolatum
AATACTCACCTAAACAAGTTGCAAGCTTTAATTTCTTCAAATCTTCACAATAACAACTTCCACTTTACTCCTCACCTCTCAACACTCAACTCATCATCTTCACAAGGCTTAAGGTAGGTTATGGTTGAGAATAGAAAGGAGCAAGCAAGTAGCAAGGAGAGCTTCTAGTATGGGAGGAGAGGAAGAAGACAATCGAAGGAGGAGAACACCAAAGAAGAAAGCTACGGATGAAGAACTTGCTTTTAACTTTCAAAAAGAGTTTAAGCCTTCCAAGGAGCAAGCAAGGTCGTGGGTGAGGAGAGGAATGAGACAAAACTATTTAATGCATGAGACACTTGTCACTTAAAGAAGAAAAAAGACAAAAAAAACACTAATTAATCTCATTTATTCAAGTAACCCTAATCCACATTAATCAATAATCCATCTAATGCTAATGACTCTTATAACAATCCCAAAAATCCCTTATCCAAATTTCAGTGCCATAAGACAGAAATTTTCGATACCGGAACCCAATCGGTCTGTCACTTAAAAATTTTTCGATTCGGACATCGATTCTCAAAAATTCCAGAAAAATTCCCAGAATCCTCTAAAAATAGAAAACACACCTAGATCACTCCAAATCAATTTTTCAAACACAAATAACCCATTTTTCATAAAGGATCACATTTAGACACTTATGCCGGGAAATGTCATAAATGCATGTACAATCATGTGCATGTGCAAAAATTACCATTTATATTAATATAGAGGCTATAAGATGCAAGTGCATGCCGAGATATAATTACACATTCCTAACCCGTCCCAAATGTCTAAATTACCCTTCCCATCGGTGATGGGATGTTACAAAGAGATTACTACTCAAGTGGTCTCCAGTGGTATACATAACATTTCTAATTTGTATAAAATCTTATAATTTACCAAAAAAAAGAAAAATTCCTTCATCTACTTTGGAATCAAACTTACCCAAGTTATCCTTATTGTTCAAAATATAATATTTATAGCCAATCACTTTAAAATAACTAATCTTTGGCTTATTTTCACGCCAAAACTCAAAAAGAATTCTATCCATAGTTGGCCTTATATAGATTCTATTGGATATATAGCATGAGAATGCTACATCTTCCGCTCAAAAATATTTTAGGAGATTACATTAATTTATTATTGTTTTAATCAAATTTTGTGATATCCTTTTTTTTTCAATAACTATATTTTGCAATAACTTATTTTCTTTTCAATATCCTATTCACTAACCTAGATAGGTCGACTAATAAACCCAAAATTAATTGGTTTCAACTTCTTCAAATGCTTAAACTCAACTTTTTTTAATGCAAAATTAACTAAAACACTTCTTCAAATATTCTCTAAAGAATGTTTCAAGAACCAAGAGGGTTTTCTTTAATATTAAAACCTTAATTCCTCTTGATGATTGAAAAATATTCATTTTATTAGTTAAAATGATAATGTCTTTATGTATAACGATCCTCTAAAGTATCAAAGTGGCTAAAGAGGAAGTGCAATAAATATAATATATTTATTTACAATCTTATTGTGCAATGTTCTACCATGGTCTTAATTTTGTTCTTCATTTGAATGACTTTAATTCTTACTTTTCTCCAATGTTTTTAGATGTATCTTGATTTATACACGACTATTATTGCTTTCATATTTCTTTCATAAAAGACAAACTCATAAATAATATTTATATTTTATTATCATCAAGACATGAATAATAACCTTTCTTAGTTTAACATAATATTTAGATGTAAGGATGAGGTGAAAGTTGTGCAAACTTCTCTAAAGATTTTTGAGGTTTCTGTCTTTTATTAATTTTAATTTTAAATTATTAAACAATACATAATTTATAAATTATTATCTATATTTAAATATTTATTCAATATAATTGCAGATTCTCTCCTCATAAAAAGATTCATCAAAATAAGAAATTTGTTGAATTAGACATTAAGTTGGAGTTACTACTTTTTACTTCATCACGTGGTAAGGCATAAAACCAAAATCCGTGTGTTTAAAGGTGAATTTTACTTTCATATTATGTACTTAAGTAATCATTGAGTAGGAAGTATACTTTTCACCCATGAGTTAGTTTAATGATAAGTTGTTTCTATTTTTTATAGACAAACAAAAAGTAGTTTCTATTTTAATAGACAAACAAAGTCTATAAAATTGGTCCCCTTAATAACTTTTTCTATCTTTATTAAAATCCCCTGTTTGTTTGCATGTCTCGGTCCTCTTAAAAGTGGCATATCTAAAGAATTAGTCTTAATGTAATGAGTATCTATAGGTTTCAGTTATGGGGAGCATGGCCTTATCTGCTTCTGGTTTCACTGAAGTTATACTTCTGATGATTCAGATATCTTATCTTGGTAAACCATATAGTTAGAAAGTGGATAGGTCAAAAAGGGTGAACTCTAATCCTTGGACGAGCACGTGGTCATACAGAGACATTGCAGTAGGCATAAAAACAACTGATGAATCCTAAGGACCCAGTTTCCTGACAAATGGCTATACACGCAGTTGATGATGCTCGAGCAGGTCTCCTGGAAGTGCAGCAGTTGGAATTGATTTGTGGGTAGGAAGGAAACAGAAAATCAACGTTGTTGTAATGTTCAGGATGCACAGTTGTCCCAATTTCTAACCTGGTCGGTTGTAGCATGGGAGACGGAATTATGACTACTTTCCACTTTCTCATGGACAACTGGTCTTCCCTCACATGCTTTGGTTTGTGACTAAAAGCAGCAGTTTTGAATTTGTTTAACATCGCTCTCTGTCTCAATTCAATATTCTGGTCAATTTTTTGGATTTTGAGCTTATCTCTAATAGATTTTTATCATAATTTGCAAATGATTTTGAAGCCTGTGGAATCAAAATTTAAGTCTATAATATGTTTTGAGAAAACCTATAAGCTCCTATTTACAATTACTATGCTAGTCTGTAACCATTACGATTGTTGTTTACAAGTTAAAATTTTATATCCAGTTGCAGTATTACTCATTTCTGAAAATTCCAACTTTCATGGAACTCACTTTTCGTTCGAAAACCATTTCAAATGCTAATAATGAATTTGCCTGACTGTATAAGAAAGCTTCCCTCGACATTCAGTATATAAGCATATCCTGGTCTTGCGTCCTTTACCATAAAGGAACTTCTACTCTCTTCCTTCCTTGTAGCTCTCTGGGTGAACCTAAAAATGGCATTGGCAGCTCTGAAAGCACAGCTTAACAACTTCGTACAGTCCATGCTTGAAGAGGTACACATATCTGAAACATCCCTTTTTGGTGCTTTACAAATATGAAGGCACGAAATGTGAACTTGGTTTGTCATGTCTTTATTTTTCCATTAACTGTATCCTCCCCGTAGACTTTGCTGTCTATGCCATAAAGTTTACTATTGATTGGATGTGTTTTTAGGGAATGTTGGATAGTCAATTTGCTCAAGTTCAAGCTTTGCAAGATGAAAGCAATCCATGCTTTATCACAGAAGTTATTACCTCTTTCTGCAATGATGCCGAAAGGATCGTAATAGAGTTGAACAAATACATGTAACTCAAACTGATTATGGAGTTATCTTTTTGTTAAAAGTATGTTCAATGTATGTGGTTCTTCTGATTCTTTCTCTTCCTAATTCAGGAGCCATCAGACTCTGGATTTTGCCAAGTTGGACTCTTTTGTTCATCAGCTAAAAGGAAGTAGTTCCAGGTATGCAATTTTTGCACAAATGTTTAGCAGCAACCAATCATTTATCATGTATTATTTAGGTTATGATAATGATACAATAAGATTTAGAGCTTATTTGTAAGCTTTCTACTACATATTATTATTGAGGCTGTAATGCAATAGGAAAAATGTTTTCGATAGATACCGATTTATAGTACTTGTACATGGTAGGTCATGCTATAAAAAAAGACACGAGAGGACTCAAATTCAATTCAAATACGTAAAATTAAAAATCTAAATAGTTTTATTTGCAATAAACAAGTTATTATACTATTTGATTAGTCATCTTAAGTAGAAGTAATCTCGGCGATCATTTGAAGTTTCACATCATTTTCGATAGCCATTATTATCAGTTAAGAAACACTCTTGTTTTCTTTTAATTCCCAGCATTGGAGCAAAGCGCTTAAAACTTGCTTGTACTGATCTTCTTCAGGCCTCAGATGACAGAAACAAAAATGGGTATGAAGACACTTCCTCTTTGACTTCAACCAATCAGTTATTTTAGTATCTAAGTACATCGATATACTATTTTACTCGATATTTTGTTCGAAGAAGTTTTAAGCGTCAACCGGCCTTTATAGTTATAGATTGCTATCATTTCCAGAAATGGCTTTATTCAAGCTGTAGCAATATACTTTAGGGTGAATATTTCGAAACATAATGTTATGAATTAATTTTTCATTCCTAATTCAATATTAGGGTTTTGTTCAAATTGATACCAATGTAATTATTGGATATAAAATGTCAAAACTTTTTCCAAACTGTCAATAATAGATTCAGTAATAAAAGCCATTCTTTTATTCAAAATTTGAACATGTTTCCATGTATTCCTTATATATGAAAAGAATTAAGAAAAATTAATTCATTAAATAAAATTAGAAAATATTTTAAATTTTAATAAATGAAAAAGGCAAGTTAAGTTTGAGCAATTTTAAATTTAATGGAATTTTTATATAAAATTTTAAATTTTTATTCTTTTTCATTTATTTTTTCCCTTTATTCTTGTTAATCTAATATTTTTGTCCATGTGATGTGAAGGTGTCTGCAAGCCTTGAATGTAATCACACGTGAATATTGTCTTCTGCGAAACAAATTTGATACCATAATTCAGGTAATTAAGGAGAAAAAAATGCATAATATTTTTTAAATTAGTACAAGATTATAGCATTATTGTGTCATACGTCTTCTACGGATCAAGACCCACACAAAACAATTTTAAGAAGCATGAATTGTTAACTTTTAGCAGCAGAGTTCTAATGTTAGTAAAATTTAAAGTTCTGATGTTAGATCTCTTGCTGTTTTCGGAAGCATACAATTTATATACATTCGGGCAATAAATAATATCTTATTTTCTCCATGATTTTTTTGTGATATAGCTGGAGAGAAGAATCTTGGCAACTGAGACCAGGGATCAGTGAAAAGAATACTCCTATTTTTGTACAAAAGTATACAAGTGCCTGGTTTTGGTCTCCTTACTACATCTTACTTATTAAGCTATATTAAAAGCCTTCTTTTTCTCTTTTTTGGGTTATCGGATTGAAAAAAATCAGAAAAAGTCTTTTAGGTTTTGTATTGTGTTTCATTTTCCTTCCATCTTTCTTATATGAATACCATTTTATGGGGACTAAGGAAGGTGATTATATGCATTGAAGTTTACAAACAAGAATTCAGTATCATCACTCCCGATATAGAACTATTTGCTCTCGTTTTGGTTCTCCACCATTATGATGATAACATGTTCATCTAAACCAAATCACCACAATTCTTGTTGGATATTTGAGGTTGTGTTTAGTTTAGGATGGTAAAAAGTAGTGCAAAATAGTAGAAGAGAGAAGAGATTTACGTATATTGAAATATAATCATTTTAGTTAACATTTTCCATAGAAGGGATAGCCTTTTATACTGAAGGAATGTCATAAACTATATGAAACTCCTCTTCAAATTCAAAGTTAAAACTAAAACCTATAACTTATAGTATTTTTAAGGTATTAAATTTATTTTTGGAGTTAGTTTGGCTAGACTTTAATTTAGCAAAATATCTCATCTTTTAACACTCATCCTTGGGACTTCTGCTAGACAAACTACGCTTCATCCTCAAGAACTCAAACCTTGCTTTTGAAAAAGCCTTGGTAAATATGTCATCTAATTGAAATTTCATGGGACACTTAACCAACTTAACTTCCTTCTCTTGTTTGGCGTCTCTTATTGGAAGAAACATTATCTTCATGTGTTTTATTTTACTATGACAAACTAGATTTTTCACTATTATGATAGTTAACTTGTTGTCTATTAGAACTTCTGAGTTGTACTCTATATTAAGTATTTTTCTTAGTCATATGACTTAATTAATTGTTGTAAAAGCTGCAACATATTCAACTTCAGTAGTTGATTAAGCGACAACTTCTTATTTCTTAAAGATCCCTGAGAATACTCTAAAACCAAATGCAAAAGTGTGGCCAGAGGTACTTTTTATATCATCAATAGAAATTCCCAGTCACTATTAAAATAACTGACTAGTTTTAGGACTAAACATGGTTAGAGAACTACTTTATAATTTGAAGTTTCCCATAGGTATCTTAGGACTCTCTTAGTTGTCCCTACATAAATTTCATTGGTTCATTCATAAACCTTGAAAGTAGACTTATCATGTACATCAAATCAAGTCTAGTGGCTGTGATGCTTAATAAATTAATAACATCCTACCTATCCCCACCCCTATCAGCCCTTTCAAACAACGTGCTATAACTTGAAAATGGTATCACCTACCACTCGATAACCTAAAATTACCCCAAAAAATAATACAAATGCAAGCCAACCCCATCCCCCTCTCTGCAAAACACTACAAAGTTCCCATCCTTGAGGGGTTCTGACTCTCTGAAGGAACTAGTGTAAGGGAGAACCATTTGGAGCTTTATTACTGGTAACTTTAGAACCTTGAGGAAGTTAAGATTTGTGGAGACAGTTAGTGAGGAACCCTTTCAAACCCTCCTAAAGGTGCTCCATCTTGAAGCTAGGAAATGGTGCTCATATTTGGTAGCTTTTTTCTTGACTAGCATTTCCTGTAGTTAATAAATAAGCAAATTCTGTGTGGAGAAAAATGGGTTTGGTTAACACTATGGTGAATGAAGATGATCTTTTTATGTTTAAGTTTAACTCGGATGAAAATACTCAAAGGGTGCTAGCAACTAGACCTTGGCATGTCGTAGGGCACCCAATTTTGCTGAAGAAATAGCATTTAGGGGTGACTATCGATCGAAGATGACTGGAAATAATCCCATTGTGGGTTAATTTCCACAGAGTTCCATTAGAATATTGGTCTACGGACGGAATGAGCTATATTGAAAACAAAATAGGAAACTTTTAGGAATGGATGAAAACACTGCAATGATGAAAATGATAGGATTGCTATAGTATGCATTGATGTGGACATTTTCAAAAAACTTCCTAAATCTTTAAAGATTATAAAGCTAAAGGAGAATGCAGAAATAGAGGAAGATTATATGAGAATTTCATATATGTGGAAACTGAAGAATGAGGAGGAGAGAATGATCTGGAAGAGGAAAGAAAAATAAGAAGAGAATAAGAATAGAGGAGAAGAGGTTGAGTAGAAAAAAAAGTAAATTCAGTGGAAAGGGACACAAATACAGGGCAAAAACAAGAAAACAATGAACAAAGAACTCCTAACAAGGCAAAGCGGACGGTGAATGACGTGAAGCAAGATCAAAATGGAGATGACTGTACCCCCATTAGATGTACAAGGAGAGAACTCTGGGATTAAGCAAATGGAAAACAGGCTAGAGAAAGATCAAGATGCAGTTGACAACACTCCCTCAATAAAGAAAGAATAGACCTTACTAGAAATGCTTACTGGAAATGTTGTTGGAACAAATAAGAAGTCAAAGAGGAGGGAGTCAGGTAAAAAGTAGTTGATATGAAGTTGGTAGTGTGGAATGTTAAAGGGCTCAATAGCCTAAATAAACAATTAGTAGTTAAAGAGTTGATCTCAAACAAAAAGGTTGATTTTATTGGTTTACTTGAAACCAAAATAAAAAAGGGCCAGATTGAGAATTGTCTACAATTTTTTGGGAAAAACTGGAAAGTTATCTTTAATCATGACAAGCATATAGGAGGGAAAGTTATAAAGGTGTTAATAGTCAGAAGATAGAAATAGTAAACTAGTATAGTACAAACCCAACAATAAGTTGTGAATTGGTACTCAAAGATTCAAGCAGATACATAACTGTTACAACAATTTATGCAGCAAATTATATCTTTCAAAGGCAATTGCAATGAGAGGAATCGGTGAAGATTAGCAATGCAATTACCTCCCCTTGGTCAGTAATTGGAGATTACAACTGCATTCTTTATACATATGAATCCTGGGGTGGCAGACATTAGGTAAAGCAAAATTACAAGGAACGACAAGAACTAACAATACACCTGGGTTGACATATCTTAAGTATTATGAAAATATGTTTACTTGGAACATCAATTAAAGTGGAGGTTGGTTTCTATTGAAAAAACTCGACATATGCATGGTTAATGGCGAATGATTAGCCTAATTTCCCATAAGTTCAGCACAATTTGAAAAACCTATTACCTCATACCACAGCCCTACTTTAGTGGATTTATCCTTCTCAAACATCAAAAGGTTTACACTTTTTAGAGTCTTTAATCACTTAATGGACACTCCAAGGGTCAGAAGTATCCTAAGGGAGGGAATGAGCTTAGAGTTAGCAAAAAGTTGAAGACAATAAAGGAAAACAACGAGAATAGAATACCAAAGTAGGAGGCAATTATAAAAGCACTAAATGAATTACAAAGATGCCAAAGGAGAGTATTGTCTAGACCTAATGACTTACTGCTAAGAAAAGAAGAAGAAAATTTAATCAACAAGTATGGTAAGGCCTTAGAATACACAAAAAAAATTGTTCTAAACAAATTACAAAGATGCCATAGGAGAGTATTGTCCAGACCTAATGACTTACTGCTAAGAAAAGAAGAAGAAAATTTAATCAGCAAGTACAGTAAGGCTTTAGAAGACACAAACAAATTGTTGAGACAAAAATCAAAGATGATTTAACTGAAAGAATGGGACAGGCGCACTAAGTACTTCATGAACTTAATTAGAGCAAGGAGGAACAAAAACCAAATTCAGTGCTTGAAAGATGATTCAATTCAAAATCACCAAGACCAAAAGAGCAAGAAGAGACTTACTTTTGAATACTTCAGCAAACAATATGGTAGAGAAGAGGAAGTAGAGATTATCCTGGATGATATATTGAGGAGAATAAGGTAGATTTCAGCACAGGATAAGGCATAAACAATTAAAGAAATATCAGGGGAAGAGATCAACAAAGCTCTATTTTCTTTAAATCCTAACAAATCCTCAGGCCTAGATGGCTATAATAGGAGATTCTTTTAGAGGAACTGGGATATATTGGGTGAAAAGGTCATAGAAGTTGTCAAGGAGTGTTTCAAAAAAGGTATTATACTGAAAGAATGGAATAAAACATTTGTGAGCCTAGTCCCCAAACAACCCAATACATGTAGGCTTGAACATTTTAGCCTAATTTATTGGTGCAATACTCTCTACAAAACCATTACTAAGATATTTGCAAGTAGAATGAAGAAGAGTATGGGAAAAATCATAAATCTAGCCCAGAATGCATTCATAAGAGGGAGAACAATAGGCACAAACATTTTGCTTTGTCAAGAGATCCTTAAAGAATACAATACCCAGTTAAAATTGAAGAATTGCATAATAAAGATAGATTTGGCAAAGTCATATGACTCAATCAATTGGAGCTTCATGTTTAACATTATAAAGGTAGTAGGTTACCTCCCTTTGTTTAGGAAGTGGATAGAAGAATGTGTGACTACAACATCCCTTGCTATTTTGGTGAATGGAGAACCTACAAGACTAATCAAAGCTAAATGAAGGCTTAGTTAAAGGGGTCCATTATCTCCTTACCTATTTGTACTATGTATGAAGGCCTTATCGGTCATAATTGCAAGGAATGTGAAAAATAGCCTATGATTTCAATACCATCACAGATGCAAAGTTAACAACATAACTCATCTTGCTTATACAGATAATTTGTCATTATTGTTCAAGGCTAAAAAATAATCAACAGAACTTCTCTTGCAATCAATGGAGGATTTCAAGAAAATGTCTAAATTAAAAACAAATCCAAGTAAAAGTTGCTTTTACTTGTCTTCAAATTGTGGAATTAAATGCCCTACTCAAGCATTGAGGAAAGGATTGAAGTAAGGAATTCTCCTATTAAGTACCTTAGAGTGCCTATTTCATAAAAAAGACTCACAGCTTTGAACTGCAGACCTTTAATGGACACACTTCAAAAAAGAATCAACTGTTAGTTTAATAAATACCTCAGTTATGGTGGAAGACTACAGCTAGTCCAGACTATCCTAATCAAGTTAACAAATCATTGGATCAAAAACTTATTTCCCGAAGAGTGCACTCAAAGTTATAGGAATAAAGTTAAAAGACTTCTTATAGGAGGGAGCAGAAAGAGGAAGCAACAAGGCTAAAGTCAACTAAAGTATAATTTGTAATTCTAAAAATCAAGGAGGGTTAGGACTATGCTCAGCTAGGTTGCTAAACCAAGTCAGCCTAGCAAAGAACATATGGTGATTATGGAGCAAGAAGGATGAACTTTGGGTAAAAATGGATACATGATGTGTTCATTAAAATTAATTATATATGGAAGCTCGGGATAAAACAGAATATCTCTTGGAATTTTAGAAAATACTAAACTAGACAATGGATGCAGGAACTAATTTTCCATAAGATTTAGAACAGGGAACAAACCATATTTTCGTTCGATAATTTGTACTCCAAAGGCCTCCTATACAAAATCAGGAATTACAACATCTAAGGATGACCTGATAATAAGGTGAGCAAGCTAATCAGGAACAATAGATGGTATTGACCTTCTAATAACAGTCAGAATGTCAACATTATAATGGAGAATTTGCCAACATTCTAGGAAACATCTCAAGATGAAGTGCAATGGACAGTAAAAAGTTCAAAGACATTTAGCTCCAAGGTATGTAGAGCTTATCTGCAAAAGGATCCAAGCAACAGGGTGAAATGGGAAAAATTGATCTAGGATACTGATATTTATCCAGCCCACTCAATGATACTGTAGATGGGGCCAATTGAGAAACTACTCACCAAGGATAGAATAAAGTTCTCCATCAATTCTCTATAATATAAGCTATGCAATAACAATCTTGAAACTCTGGACCACCTTCTACTTAAGTACAGGTACACAACACACATATGGAGTAAAATGTAGAAAGTACTTGGTATAAGCAAAGAAATCAAAACCTGATATGAATTGATTCAATAGGTAGGGAACCTAAAAATGGTAACTAAGGCAGATTATAAAGCTGTAAAGATTGGCTCGGCAAGTACAGTTTACTACATATGGCAGGAGAGGAACTTCAGATTATTTAGGAGAAATATTAGAAGTAGAGAACACCTATTTCATCAAATATTTCTCCAATGTAGGCTCTTTATGAAAGCAAAAAGAATAACATGCAACCTATCAATAAGAATGAGAGAAAGATAGCTACTTGAATTATGCTTTCTAAAGCTTTATGTAACTAGAATCATAAACTCTCTATACTTTTGTAACTGGTTTCTTTTGTACCTAGTAGGTTGTACAACTTTTTATATC
This sequence comes from Erythroxylum areolatum, assembly GCA_024520975.1. Taxonomy (NCBI): domain Eukaryota; kingdom Viridiplantae; phylum Streptophyta; class Magnoliopsida; order Malpighiales; family Erythroxylaceae; genus Erythroxylum; species Erythroxylum areolatum. The sequence continues at coordinate 67,800,538 of JANIJH010000005.1, forward strand.
AATGAATTACTTAATTTCTGAAAACAAAACTATGAATGAGGTTTTTATAATCTCTTAGATCAACAATTTTTTACCCATCAAACTTGGACAACTTCTTATTCAGTACAAGTGGAGTTGCCATTACCTTACAATATTGCATTTTGAATTTTTTCATAATGTCCTCTACATATTTAGCTTTTGAAATAAATATTCCATCTTATAATTGATGAATCTCAATGCAAGAAAATAATTCATCATCCCTAAATATGTTATATCAAATTTCTTATTCATCTCCTCCTTGAAGGCCACAATCATTTCTGGATTGTTACTAGCTACAAGTAAATCATGAATAAAAAGTGAAAGAAGTAGAATATCTTTCTTCCCAAGCCTTTTAATGTAAAGTGAATGCATATTCTTGCTCCTTTTGAAGCCTTAGTCGCATAAATGAAAGTTAATCTTACTATACCAAGCTTTTAGAGCTTACTTCAACCCATACAAGGCCTTTCTCATATGATAAACCTAATGTTCTCTTCCTTTCAAGATAAAAACTTCTAGTTGCTCAACATATATCTCCACCTTAAGGTCACTATTGAGGAATGTAGATTTTACATCAAGTTGGTAAATCTTTCAACTATTTTGAGCCATCAATGCGAACAATGTTTTAACAGTATCAAGTTTTACAAGCAACCAAAGGTATCTCTGTAATCAATTCCAGCTTGTTGAGAATATCCTTTGACAACTAATCTTGCCTTATGCTTGTTGATTGGCCCACGTGGATTCAACTTGGTTTTGAAGACCCATTTTACACTAATGACGTTTCTATTTTTCGATCTATTAACCAACTCCTAAGTGCGATTTTTCTTGATCATATTGATTTCATTCATCATAGCTTCTTTTCGCTCTTTAGCCTTAGTAGATTTACCATAGTTATTCTACTCATAAATGGCAAAGTGGAAAGATTCACACACCTCGGGATCCAAATGGATGAAGGACAATCTCTATAGACATCATTCAATATTCTTTTACCTTTTGGACCTATAGCATTCTCATCAGAAGATCACGTATGAACCTTATTTATAGAGAATTAACTAATGTGGCTAAAGAAAACCCACCATCATCATTAACATAATCACATTAAACATCTTTTGGACATTCTTTAGATTAAGGAACTAGAATAATGCAAATTTCAATCTTCTGTTCATCCTAAGCATTCTCATCAAATTCCAAATCGTGACTGATCACTATGTTTTTATTATGAAGATTGAAGATTCTATAGCTCTTTGATTGAGAGATATAGTCAAGAAACTTTTCTTTCTATGATTTATTATCTAGCTTGCCTCTCTTTTGAGATGGGACATATACATAGCAAATTGAGTGATTAGTTGTTGGTTTAATCCCACTGCAAGCTTCAATTGGAGTTTTCCTTTGCATAGCCTTGTAAAGAAGCCTGTTTAGCAAATCTACAAGCAACTTCTGCCTAGAATTTCTTTGGCATTTTCTTCTTTGCAAGTATACATTTCACCATATCCATGACAGTTCTATTTTTCTTTCAGAATCTCTATTATATTGAGGTTTATACCCAATTATGAGTTAATGTATAATACTATCATCTTTAAAAAAACTTGTCAAATTAAGATGAATTGTGTTCTTTCCTGTTGGGACCCGATCCGGAAACCGGATCCCAACCGAAAAAAACGAAAACGAAAGCAACGACGAACAAAGCAAAACGCAAAACAAAAGCGGAAGCAAATCGAAATCGAATACGAATCGAATCACAAATCGAAAGACAAA
>JANIJH010000005.1:67802407-67814147 GCA_024520975.1 Erythroxylum areolatum
CAATACCTATACAAACACACTCATTTAATTCCATTTAATATTTCTAATTTCTACCGAAAGTTCGGGGTCCAACATTTCCCCTATCAAATCAAATTCTCTTCAACTTGCAATCACTTTGTGTCTTAAAAAGAACTTTGAATTTTTTAAAGATATGGAACATGTGATATATCTCTCACAAAATACACCCTTGCCATTCAGGTGAAATAATTAGTGAACAATATGAAATATATGTTCTTACTGAGACATAAACTCTTGTGAGGGCCGCAAATATCGGTGTGCACAAGTTTGATTTTCTCCTTTGCTCTTTATATATTTTCCTTTAGAAAAAGCTTCCTATTTTGTTTAGCAAGTTGGCAAACTTAACACAAATTATCAACATCATGAATTGAAGGAAGTCTCAGACAATGCTTTTCTGGTGGAAATATTTAAGTGCACTTAAGTAGTAGTACCCATATCTCTTGTGTCATAGTCATGCCTCATTACTTGAGGCTTTGTTGGCCACTTCACTAAAGTTATTCTACCCTAGGGGAAAATTCTTATTTTGCATTTTGAAACAAGTCATCTCCCTCTTCTCTAGATTAAAAATGGTGTAAATATCATCCTCGAAATTAACAGAATATCCATAATTTATCATTGGAGGAACATAATCATGTCTCATCACATTGGGCTTTATTAGCCACTTCACTAAAGTTGTTCTACTTTAGGGGAAAAAATCTTATTTTGCATTTTGACATAAGCTATCTCCCTCTTCTCTATATTAAAAATGGCGTAACGATCATCTTCGAAATTAACAAAAAATCCATGATTGACCATTTGAGGGTCACTTAATAAATTTTTATTGAACTTAGGGACTAAAAAAACATCCTTTATGAATTTTTTACCTTTCTTAGTTTGGATTTGAACATTCCCTTTGTTTTGGAACTCAACCACAGCTTCATTTCCCATCTAAATGGGGATCTTCATAAAAATGTCAAGATTAGTGAAGATTTCTTGATCATGGTCCATGTGATTTGTACATCTTCTATCAATAAGCCACCTCTTATTACATTTGCTGGAGCTTATAGTTTGGCAAGTATAAAACACGCGATCTTCACCCCTGTTGCTCTTGATGAAATTTTCTTGTTCTCCTTGATGATTATGTTTTCCATGTTTCACTTCAATAATATTTCTTAATATGGCTAAACCTTATGCAAAATCTACATTGTGACTTGCTTTTGTACCAACAATTATTTTCTAGACAATTGGTTTTTCTAAAAATGCCATATGGAGGAACTTCTCAATTTTCGGAGTTATTTCTCATCAAGCCATCATGTGCTCCATCATTATTTCTTTCTTTTTCACCATATTTACTTTTGTTTTTCCAGCCTTTTTGCTTTAACGACTTTGCTTGATGCCTTGTTTGAAAGACATCTTCTATTGAGCCTTCTATTTTCTTACCAAATTTCGCCTCATATGCGAGCAAGGAGCAGCACAACTTAGTAATCCTAAGTTTACTCGAATCTCTTAATACTTCAATAATTTAAACAATTGTGTCAATTTTTTCAGTTAGGCTAATAAACACTTTATAAACTATTCTTTCATTAATAATATAACCATAAATCTTCATTTAATTTGCTACTTTCATGACTTGGAAGAGTAAGCTTTCACATTCTCACTTCGGCCTAGTTGCAGTGAGGTACAACAGGCTTCCAATGAGTCCTCTATACATGCTATCATCAACTTTTTCGGAATTCTCATCCTTACCAAGCTTTAAGCCAATAGAAATTGGAGTGCTCACAGGTTTACAATCTTGAATTTTGAACCTATTTAAAATATCAAAGATGTATTTCTGTTGGCATATAAAAATACCATCACTAGATTGCGTTATTTCCATGCCAAGGAAATACTTCATAATTCCAAGATCAGTCATTTCAAAAACTTTCTCCATTTCAGCCTTGAACTTTTGAATTAATTCAATTTTGCTTCCAATAACAAGCATATCATTAATATAAATTGAAACAACTAAGGACTCACCACCAGTGACTTTCACATATAAAGTAGGTTCACTTTGACTTCTGTTGAAACCAAGCTAGATGACATGACTATCCATCCTTTCATACCAAGCACTCGGGGCTTGCATTAGGCCATACAAAGCCTTTTTAAGGAGATGGACTTTATCTTCTTTACCAAAAATTGAGAAACCATCAAGTTGCTCTACGTAAATTTCTTCAGCAAGCAAACCATTTTAAAAGGCTGATTTGACATCAAGTTGATGGATCTGCCAGGAATTACATGCTGCAAAAGCAAGAATAAGCTTGATTGTTTCATAACTGACCATCGAAGAAAATGTTTCTTGATACTCGATGCCATATTGTTGTGCATAGCCCTTTACCACCAGCCTAGCTTTGTGTTTGCAAATAGAGCCTTCAGGATTGAGTTTTATTTTAAAAACCCATTTTACTCCTATCACTTTGCAATCTTTAGGCCTATCAACAAGTTACCAAGTTTCATTCTTGTTGATCATGTCAAGTTCAGCTTGCATTGCTCTCCTCTATGCTTGAGAGTTCTGTGCATTAACATAGCTTATTGGTTCAGAGATAACCAAGCTGCACCTCTGATAAATATCTTCTAAGATTCTGGTCCCCCTTACCGGTATGTCATCCACCAATTCATCTTCAACAAGTTGAGGCTGCTTCTTTAAAAGTGGATTAGAATAGGAAACTTTCTGATTTTTCCAATCCCACACAGCTGCCTCGTCAAATGTCACTTCTCTGCTAGCAATTTTTTCTGTTTTCAGACCAAAAATTTCTGTAGCCTTTGGATGATGAACCATAGCCCATGAAAATGCCCTTTTCAGCCTTGTTATCGAGGTTTAGGTCCCGGCACTTGATAACAACAAATACACCAAAAATTTTGAGACGGTGAACAGATGGTTTGTTACTGTACCAAACCTCAAATGAAGTTTTGTCTTGCAAGGCCTTTGTGGGTAATCTGTTTAGCAAATAGACGGACGTATGAACCGCCTCTGCCCAAAACTGATTTGGCACTTGCTTTTCAATCAAAATACACCTTGCCATCTCCATTACGGTCCTATTCTTTGGTTCGGACATGTCATTTTGCTGTGGAGTGTATGGCAAGGTCACTTGACGTTCAATGCCTGCAATAATACAAAACTATACAAACTCGATAGAAGTATATTCTCCTCCATTGTCAGACCTCAAAGCTTTAATTTTCATATTACATTGATTTCTACAAAAAGCTTTGAATTGTTTAAAAATATTAAAGACTTTGCTCTTGTGTTTCATGAAATAAACCCGACACATTCCGGTGCAGTCATCAATAAAGAGAAGAAAATATTTGTTACCACTTATGGATTCCATCGCCATTGAGCCACACACATCAGTGTGGATAAGTTGAAGTTTTTGGGTTACTCAGGGACGGAGCCAGACTCAACTCTAAGGGGGGCTGGGGGCCAACATCTAATAGGGATTTTTTTTAAAGAGGGGCCACTTATATTTGTAATTTTAAAATTTTTAATTATATAAGTAATTTTTAAAAAAAAATATTTGGAAGGGGGGGCCATGGCCCCCCTCCCCTATAACATGGCTCCGTCCCTGGGGTTACTCTCCATTTATTTGCTTGAAATGGCAGTTTTGTTTGCTTACCTTATTGACAGGTTTCACAAACTTGATTATCACAAGAGATTGCAGGCATATTTTGCACCAGCTTCTTCTTGTTCATCTCAGCAATGCTTCTTTGGTTGAAATGACCAAGACGTTTGTGCCACAAGTTTGCAACTGTTGGCGAAGTGCTCACATAGGCTTGCTCATTTACTTTCTCCTAATCAACAGTAAAGATTCTTTTATTCATCTTGACCCTAAATAACTCTACTCCAATGGGGTCAAAAATAGTGCATTTTTCATCTTTAAAATAAGCTGAATAGTTCTGTTCAAGCATCTGTCCAACGCTTAACAAGTTTTGGTTGATGTTAGGTATATACAAAACATCAGGAATAATTTTGATACATGAACTTGTTGAGACAGACATTGCACCTCTGCCTTTGACTTCCAAAAATTCTCCATTTCCTATCTTTACTTTGGATTTGTAAGCATCATCCATGTAGTTGAACATCGCAGCATTGTTGCACAAGTGAAGTGTGCAACCACTATTAAGAAGCCACGCATCATATGAGATTTTACTGAAAAAAATAAGATCGTAAAGAGCTTCTCCTCCTGTATATCATCAACTTCTGCCATTTGTGCTTGTGCAGTTTTGGAGCTTTGTTTTTAAATTTACAAACTTTGGTCACATGTCCTAACTGTTTACAGCTACCACATACAACATCAACCCTCCACCAGCAATATTTTTCTAGATGTGTGGTCCTTTTGTAGTGTTTGCAAGGAGGAAAAGACTTTTTCTTTAAATCTTCACCATTTCCGTTGTCATTCTTACCTTTGTTTTTCTGATTGGGTTGTTGCTTTCTTTTACCAAAATGTTGCCTTTGGACAAAAAAAGCCCCTTCAATGAACCTGTCATGTCTCAAAGTCCTTCTCTGCTCCTGTGCTTGAAGAGCACTTATAAGCTCATGTAGTAAGATTTCGTTCAGGTCCTTGGACTCTTCAAGGGAGGAAATTTTGGATTCAAACCTCTCAGGGAGTGTTACAAGGACTTTCTCCACGATCCTTTTGTCTGCAAAATCTTCACTAAGCAGTCTAATGTTATTAACGAATGCGGATATTCGATCAGCATACTTACCGATTGTTCCATCCTTCTGTATACTTAAAGATTCAAATTCTCTTTTTAGGTTCAAAACTTGCATTTGGTAAGTTTTATTGCTGCCTTAATACTCTTCTTTCAATTTGTCATAAGCCTCCTTTGCTATCTTAAATGCCATGATCCTATAGAACTCAAAATCTGCCACAAAATTTTGAATAAGTGACTTGGCTTTGGATTTCTTTGCCTTTTCCTCACTGTTGGATTTCATCTGAGCCAAGGTAGGATTTGCTAGGAGATCAGCTACTGGTTTGTCCTCAGTGATAGTCTCCCAGAGATCCATATGCCTCCAAAAAAGCTTGCATCTTCACTGATCAAATATGATAGTTTTTGCCAGTGAAGGTAATAGGTGGGTTTAAAGATAAGTTGTTAGGAGCTGTTTGTTTTGTGGGTTAAAAAAGATTTTGGTTCCAAAAGATCAACTGAAGCTCTGATACCATTGTTGAAACACAACAAACTTGGAGTTGAAACAAAATAGAAGAAAAGAAAACAACTTATTGAGATTCCAACATGTTTTTATTCATAGAAGCTGCAGAATTTATACAGGAAAAGATAACAAACTTCCCTAACTTGTAGCCACTTTAAATTCAAAAAGTGGATAAAAAAGAATGAGAAAAATCTGAAACTAATAGCTACATGATCTAGAAAGTTTAGTAACTAAACTTGACCGAGTCTGTAGCTTAAACAAGATAAATAATATATTGTAAACAAAGGTAAAACAGTAAAAAATAAGTTAAAACTGAAAAATGTCAGTTGTCTAACATTAGTTCCTTTAGTTGAGCTTTTGCGTATTTCTTCCTTTCTTTCAGTTCCTCAAAGACATTTTCTATGAACTCCCCTATGTCATTTGCTTCAACCGATAACCTCATTTTGACAGCCCAGAAATCATAGTTTTCTCCTTTGAAAGTTGGATGTACAGGTATGAAGATGATGGAGAAAGTGGAGCTTGAAGTCATATTTAAGAAGATTTTTTGTTTGTTTTGTTATTTCTGTTTTGGGCCTTAAGATTCTCAAGAGCTATAATACCCCTTATTTGAAACTTTATGATTTTTTGTTTGTGTTACAGTTTTTCTTTTAGCTTTTAATATACTTAAAGAGCTATAATACCATTTATTAGAAATCTAAGGCTATGTTTAGTTTGAGATGATAAGAAGCAGTACAAAGCAGTAAAAGAGAGAAGATATTTGTCTGTATTGAATTATAATCACTTTAGTTGTGGAATAACATTTCTCATGGAATGGAAGGCCTTTTATATCTAGTTATGAAATAACTTTTGTCATAGAATGGTAGGCCTTTTATATTGGAGGAAGATCATACACTGAATGAAATTCCTCCTTAAAAGACATTAAACTTATAACTCCTAATATTATTAAATTACTAAATTTATTTCTTGAATCAATATGACTAAGACTTTAGTTCAGCAAAATATCTCATTTCTTAAGTTCGATTGGATGTCTGGGCAAATTTATGCTTTCATTTACTTAAAAATGATGAAACAATTGCATGTACTTTACCCCCTTCCAATAACAGAGCTGACAGGTTCACTCTGTCTCTTCCGACAAATACTAAGACCAAGAAGATCAAAAGTTCCTCATACTTGCAGCATACTTGGGATTAATTTCAGCAACACGGTTCTTTTGAAACATCTCGATTCTTTCACTGCTTGCGAACAGGATAGTCAACAGTAATAAAGTACCAGATTGTTCATGACATTAACTAGTGACTAAGAAGTGCAATTAGGATATGCTTGGAGCAATTTATTGGCAGAAGTGACATCACAAACATGCTACGTATTCACATTCAACGAGTAGCCACTAGGCGGTAAGTATTAAAATGATATGCAATCAGATTGCGGACATATCACCACTGGGAATGTCTGGTGGAGGCTGAGACATAGGTGATGTAAGACCAGCGAATCGCCTGTAGCAAGATGGAGTTGGCGGACATCTTGGAGACAGGTTGACAAATTCTAAGGCCTGTACTCTAACTTCCAGTGGGTAGTCTGCAACGCATCCAATTCTAGGACCAGCTCCTGTTGACCACTTGAGTGAGAGTTGATGCCCCAATTGGTATGATTTTGCTGCCTTCTTGGACTTAATTCTGTTCAGAATAGCCTTCTGTGGAACTTCAGCTCTTGGGCTTTGAAGACCTCCTGATAAAGTCCTCTTGTACTCGGTCTTGGTTTCTGTTTGCGGGACTTCCGATACACCCGAGGTAGAATTGTCCTCTTCAATTGGGTGTTCAAGTTTAGGAATATCTAAGCTCAGTGGAACTGCAGATATTATCTCGTTTCCATCGGTCTTATCACCATCGTATATATCAGAATCTTCATTGGCTTTGTGTATCTGAAAACAGAAGATATCAAAACATACCATCAGGGAAAAGTAGTGATTGACTTTCTACCACGAATTTACAGGCCATTAGTGGAACAACAATACTTGGATAAACTTCATAAGGCTAAGTTGATCAATCATCTTTATGCAAAGTGGAATTCAGTGGTGTTCCATTGGCTATATATACCGGTTTTTACAACCCAGAATTTTGGTTAAGTATATGTTGAGATGATTATCACCTGGTCTTCAGTAAGATGCACACCATTATCCTTGAGCAGGGTTAAGAAGCAGTCAAAGCTCGCGTCTGTTGGCCGATAATGACCACTATATGGAGAAACAGACTGCAAAAATGTAAATAATCAACGACAGATTGCAGAAAAGAACATATGCTGAACCAAAATTCGATGGAATGAAAAACTAAGATTTAACATGTAATAAGACAGAGGACAGAAAGATGGACAATAGGATATCCACTACCTTCACTCACTATCTCACAAATACACACACACACACACACAGACAGGATCATCTGTCTGTGAAAGTATCCCATTTTGGGTGTAATTCACTTTACAATGGCTTGAGGTTATTTCTTTGCCAACATTTTCAAAGGAGGAAAGGTAACGAAGTATGAGGTCATTGATGTTAAACGACATGAAGAAAATGAGAAGATATAAGCAGGTAACCTGAACTTCTTTCAGACAAATTTGGATAGACTATTATCCAAAACCATTCTTAAGGAAATTAACTCAACGAATTCAACAGCTACAAGAAAAATTCATGCGCTGCTGTTTCAACAGTAACTTTGATATTTATTCAGTGTTATACCTGTATAATTCCCTGCGCTGCTGTTAGCCTTCCAGCAGCTAATGTAGCACCACCGGCCAGGAAGCTGGAGTGATGGAACATTCCTTTCTTTTTCTGAAAAAAACGAATAGCATAGGTTCAAGTTTAAATAGAAACAGAACATAATCTGTAAGATAATTCTTCAACGGATTTGTTACGATTCAATTATACTTTCTTCAACGGATTTGTCTCAATGCAATCAACTCCTTACCTTGCCAAGATACAATCTTTTCGAGGCGCTCATGACAAAGATCCACTTGGTTGCTTTCTCTCCCGTGAAAGTATCAAGGAGATTTCCACTTAGTTTGTGGATAATTTTTCCTTCGGAAACAATGTACTCATAATGGTCTCTCTCTTGCTGGGTTGCATATGGTCAAACGAAGAAACGAGGAAAAGGGAAAACAAAGACGGCTCGTCAGTGAATGAACATCAGTAATTTTTCCATAACCAAATGTACGTTCCAAGTTCTAAAGCGTTTTCAGTAGACACAGTTTTGACACATACCGGTCCCAGATACTTTATGGATTGTCGTTGGAGTTCAGATCGAGTGCAATCTTTGAGATCAAGCTTTTTACCATCTCCCACATCCAACCTACAGAACCATGACAAAACCACCTTCAGAAGCTGTCCAGTCCAAACACCATTTAGAAAAGAAATTAAAGAATCACCAAAACAAAATATCAAAAAGGGGAAACTAGATTCTGGTGTCTCAGGAGAAAAATAATGCCCACGCAAAAAGCTTCGCAGATTGATGACCACAAAACCAAGCCCTTTTAGCCTTTACCAGTAAAAAAATGGCTGACCAGAGTCCGCCCTACACCACTCTTCATAATACAAATGCAAGTTATGCCCATAACGATGCCTTGGGTCAATCTGCAATAAAATAAGCGAAATTATTCATTCCCTGAAAAGAAATAACTTCACTCGATTAAAAGAAAAGGATTTAGTAACTACAGCTTCAATCCAGTGCTGAAAAGCCAATTTTTGAGCTTGAGCGTCTTGAGATAATCCCTTGCCTACCTGCCAAAGCAACAAATAGTCCATATTACTTGGAAACTAGTCGTTTTTTTCTACACCAAGTATTCAACCAGGTCACCCAGAAAAAAAGAAGCAGAGTACAAACAAAGTCGTTTGATTGAAGAAACTAAGACAAAACTAAAACTGATAATAATTATTCCAACCTTAGAAGCATTCAAGGTAACACGATTCCAACGAGAAGCCGCACTTTCAGGTTTAAAGAAATTGAAGAAGGAAATCGTGCTATGATTCAATCTCGCGTAGTCTATAGCTTGCCACCTTCCACATAAATCCACAAATTAGTTTCTCAAATGAAAACAAACGACACTAAGTAAAGTTTAGCTCAATGTAGCTGTGTCGGTGAACTTACCAGAGCTCTTCAGCGACAACTGCAGAGTCTGCTAACCTTCGCCGAGTACGGTAGCTCCGATACACCTTCTGCAACTTCACAGCCGCAGTATCATCCCGACAGCTGGTGACCACCCGTTCATCCCACGCCATTCCAAAGCCACATTTACGGTCCCCCTTGTCTGGCGACTGTAAAGCATCGGCCTTTGGAGTGTTACCGACGGAAGGTGACTCAGGGGTGAGAGAAAAATCACGGGAAATGTCCATGTTACCGAGAGAGTAACTGAACGGCGACAAAGCCTGAGTAGTCTCAACCTCCATATTAACGAGTCAAACCAAGACTCTCACGGCTCCAAAAAATCGGAACTTTTTTTTCCGGAACCGAAGCCAAAAAAAGAAATGGAAAAAACCCTTTTCTCGAAATGAGTAGTGATTACCGAGAACACTGAGTGAAGAAGGTGAGTTCACAGTTTTTGAAAGGTTCTTGGGAGCTCCATAATATCTATATATAAAGACAGAGAGTAAACGAAGACAGTTCTATTCCCGGGAAACCTACCTGTCAATTTAGTTTAGTTGTTATTTATTTATGATGCCTCTCGTCTTCGCCACGCGGTTGAAACAGAATGCTGTAGCCACCTCTGGTTTGGTGACTTTGGTTTATTTGTACAATTTTTTTGTAACTATAATTAGGAATTAAAATTTATAGGTCTAAACATAGTTAATTAAGAATTAATTATGATGTCAATTTGATGCATTATAAATATTACTAAAGTGAATCTTTGTCACTGCAATATTAAATTAAGATGAAGAGGATAAGGAGTGACATAGACTATAGAATAAATTATGATACCTCGGTAAAAAAAATGAGCGTTAAATTCTATATTGCTAAGAGGAAGAAAGGGAGAGCAGTTATAAACTTAGAATTTTTATTTTTAATTAATTATTTTAAAACATATAATTGTTTTTAATCTGAATTAAAATTGATATTGAAACAATCTTAACTTGGACAATTTTAAGGTAGGTCTCACGTCAAATAAAAGGCCAACCATGGAATAATTTAAAGGAAAATGTGAAACTGTGGACAAGAATTGATAGGGAGTATTAGACTTTGGACATAAACATTATATACTTGAATTCCAAGTAGCAATAAGATTAGAATAGACTCTTCGTTTCGACATATTAAAGTAGTGTTCCCCCTGTTGAACGAGCTAATGGTAATGGACCCATTTCCTGCGTTGGCGACGAGTCAATAAACACAATGTCCACTTGTCAAGACAAAACACAGAAGAGAAGAAAAAAGAAAAGGAATGGATATGGATATGGACATGGACATGGACATGGACCCATTTTATGTGCAATCATAAGCAGGCAATGGGAAAAAGTAAGAAATGAGTGTTCCGAAACAGCCAAGAGAAGTATATAAAAAACATTTGTTGCAATAATGCACCCGCACTGATGAATCAGTACAGTTTTCTCGCATTTTAAGTTCAGTTTGATCACAAACTTGATGAAAGAGGCTTTCTCGTAAAGCCGTTATTAAAAGAAAAAGAGTGGCAGGTGAATTAGTAAGGGATTTTGTTTATTTAAGTAAGAATGTGGGTTTGAATTATTTTTATGAATGCGTCTATTTAAAATTTAGGATCAGAGTTTTACCTTCCGTAAGGGACTTATTCAATTTAAAATAGGATTAGTCTAAGAATGAATGACTTAAAAGTATCTTCTTATAATTAGGACCCTCTTAAAGCATCTTGTAAACAACTAAAAAAAGTAAATATCTTCTTAAATTAGTGATAAGATCTTAACATAAAAGCATTTGATTTTCATGATTTTTTTAAAGTCTACGTTGAATATTGAATCGTGTTACTTTTGTTTCAACCATTTAAAATAAGCATGTGTCTAATTTTTGAGCTAGAATGAAGCTCCATGTTCACATCGTTTTTTCTTAAATTTATTTAAATATTTTATATTTTAAATAAATTATATGATTTGCAATTATTATTTTATTAATAAATGTATTCTAATAATTTTTAATTATGTAATTTTATATACAATACTTCATTATATTATAAAGAAATTTATATCAAGATAGTGAGTATTATGTTTTTCACATATAAATTTTAATTTTATAATATTTTTAATTTATAATAAAAATTCTAATAAAACATTAAGTCCCACGTTCATATAGAAATTAAAATCTAAAATAAAATTAACACATGTTTTAAATTAAAATCTATTACATTTTCATGTATATTTAACAATGAGCATACTTTTTTAAAATAACAATGTCCTTACTTGAAAATTTGTAAGTATATTACTTCAAACCTATATTTAACTTCCATGTAACGCTCTTCTTGAAAATTTATATCAAAAATTTTGGTCGGGTCGGTCGTGCCGGGCCCGAGTCCAGTCAAAATGTCCCATGGGCCGATCGGTCCATTCTTCAAAGA
>JANIJH010000005.1:67859047-67876902 GCA_024520975.1 Erythroxylum areolatum
GCATGTGCAATTAACTCATTTATCACTGATGCAGAGGCAAACTATACGTGCAATTCAATTATGAATGCACTCACTGCCCAATCCATCCAAATTACCGATATGCCCTCACATCGGTAACGGGATGTTACAGTATACACTACAATATTGATTACCTATAAAAAGTTAATTATATAATAATGATAGAATATTATGAAAAATAGTATTTAATAAATTATGATTAATTCCTTCCTTCCTTCCTTCCTTCTTGAAAAATAGTATTTAATAAATTATGATTAATTCCTTTCTTCCTTCCTTCCTTCTTCTTCTTGTTCTTCTTCTTATTCTTGTCATTATTATTATTATTATTATTATTATTATTATTATTATTATTATTATTATTTATGCATCAAATATTGTACTTTGGTTAGCCAAAAGTTAAAACTTTTTTTAAAAATTAAATGTATAACATCTAGCCAATCATAAGTTATAGACATATGATAAACATTAGTTCTTTTCTTTTTGCTTTCTATATTTCTTCTATATATCTTCTCGGAGCCTCAATTCATTTTTATCTGCTATGCAAACCAAATAAGATCTAACAACATTATCATATGTATGATTTTGTGTTGGAGGAGAAACCATATAAAACACCTAATGGAAATTGATGATTCAATCAAAATACAATTGATGGGACTTCAAGCAATATAGCTCACACGATCAACAAGATCACTAAATCAATAACAAACTACTTAAATAATATAAATGACGATAAGCAAAATTGGTCACAGGATTTTAATAATGAGACATTCACTAAATCTAATAATAGCAAGATACAAGCGTTAAGATTTGAGCAAAGAACACATCACAAAATAACCATAACTAAAGTTTTTCCAGCTATCTCTCAAAAATTCATCTCTTATACATATAAGAGATGAGTGTCAAAACTTTAGACATACCAATACAACTCCTAAACAAATTCTAGGAATCAAACTTTAATAAAATTGTGATTGAACAATGTTATTTGGACTCCAAAATTCATCTTTCATCATATATTTTTTCTTGTCCAATTTTTGTCTCTCAGTCTTATCCGTTAATCCTAAAAAAGATAAGATTTCATGCACATGTGGTCGCTCACACTACCTTGTATGGTGATTGTATCCTTCAAAACTTGACATCATTGAGATTCATGATCTTAGTGACTTACATAGTTGGCAGACATGACCATGTACACTTGCATGGTCATGTCTAATTCCATACTAGCATGTCCAGAATGTCACCTTTTAACTTACAAAAGTTTACATAATCATGTCCTCCACTGACATAGGCATGTGTAACCCAAACATGAGAATGTACATCTGAAACAGTTTCTAATCATTGATTTCTGCCTTGAATTTGCCTAAACTTAATTTCTTTTAATCCATAAAGACATATAACACTTTCAAAGTCCATCTTTAGTGGAACTAATCATATAAATGTTAATAGGATGGGGCTAGACCTATAATAGCAACATAATAGAGAAGGTGATGGTGAAGGAATGACAACAATGATGGTAAGTTGAGAAGTAAGTGATAAGTTTGGATTGTGGTTTATGGTATTGATTTGTTATAAATTGAGACAAAAGAACAATAAGGTTTAGTGAGTTAGGTTAGTTTTTTAAATATAATTTACTCCTCTAAATTCCTCAATTTTTACTTTAATCCTAATATTAATCAATATGTATGGTTTCAGTCGATACTGGTTGTTGCTAATAAAAATGTGCTATTACCACCCAAGATCATCACCCAAAATAATAACCTTTTATTTCATGCCATTTTTGGCTGATATGATGCTTATTGATCAATATTAGTCAAAATGATATGATACTCATAATGTTAGTTCAAGGTGTAGCAACTGATTTTAAAGAGATGTAAGCTATCTAGGAATGGCCAATACCCAAAACTTTAAAGCAACTTAAAACTTTTTTGGGATTTTCGGGCACTATCGAAGTTATCAAAGGATATGGTTAGCTTGGTAGGTCTTTAACTCTATTGCTATGAAAGAATGCTTTTGTACGGACAGATGAAGCTATAACAACCTTCAATCAATTTTATGAAGTGCTAGTGCAAACAATAGTTCTTACTCTTCATAACTTTTATAAGCCTCAGTCATTAAAGCAGATGCATTTGTAAAAGGGAAATGGAGCAATTCTCATACAAAAGGGATAATTGTTGGCCTATTTCAATTAACTATTACCATTGACATATCTTCGTTTATTAGCTTATGAAAAGAAATTGCTAGCTTTGGCAATAACAGTTCAACAATGATCTCACTGTATGACTGATAGACATTTTATTATGCAAACAGATCATAAGAACTTGGGTTACTTATTGGATCAAAATATTACAACTAACTTTCAGCAAATGTGGTTGCCAAATCTTTTAAGATTTGATTTGAGATTAAATATAAGAAAGGTGTTAATAACAAAGCTGTTGATCTCCTATCTAAATCATCTAAAGTTGAATTATGTTTTATGGTGCTTGCAAATGTTCAAATTGATCTTTTATCCCAATATTCAACTTAATTGATATTAAGATAAAGTATTGTAAGAGTTCATGTCCAAATTACAATAAGGTATCTAAGTTAATTCTTCTTATGCTTGAATTAATAATACCCTGCAACAAAAATAATAGATTGGTGGTGGGCTTAAATCCAAAATCAAGAAATCATATCGACTTATTTTTCTATGATTCAATTAGTGGACAGGATTCAAATATTTTGGGTACCTTAAAAATGATCAAATTGTACTTCTTTTAGAAGAAAAAGTAGAAAGGTATTAAAGATTTTGTGAAATATGAAAATTGCCAATGTAGTAAGTATGTAGCTATTACTAATCTTAGCCTCATTCAACCACTACCATTTCCAAATAAGGTTTGAAATGATATCAACGTAGACTTTCTTGAAGGGCTTCTAAGATTAGATGGATTCTTAGTCATTTTGACATTGGTAGATATATTGAGCAAACTACTTTATTTCTTTTCCTCACCCTTATTCAGCTGCAAATGTGGTGTAAGCTTGTGTTGATGATCATGTACACAAGTTACACGACATGCAATTAGAATGGTCAGTAACAAAGTCCCAATCTTTTTGAGTAATTTTTAGACTGAAGTTTTCAAATCTAAGGGTTATCTTACTCCACTCAACATCTTATTATCCTCAATTTGATGGGCAGATATAGGCTTTAAATTACATCATAGAGATTAGAGACTTATTTGTGTTGCGTGGCAAGTAACTATCCTCACTAATAACAACGTTGGTTATCCTTGACTGAATAGTGGTATAATACTGCATATCATTCCACCTTTGGATGATCTTTATTCTAGGCCTTATATGACTATTCTCCTCTATTACAAGTGCCTTATTTGGTAAGAGATTCTAAAATTTTGATTATTGATCAAGCTATGAAAGATAGAGAAGTAACAATTAAATTGGTTTAATTCCAAATAAGGTGGTTGATGAAAGACAATCTCAAGTAGGTGATTTGATTTATGTTTAATCGTACTGTCAACAAACTTCGTATCTCTAAGATAATTACAAGCTAAATCTCTCTATTTCGGGCCTTTTTTAGTATTACAACATATAAGGGTAATTGTTTATTGGTTGCAATTACCTGTGAAAGCATGCATACATGCTACCTTTCATGTTTCTCAGCTGAGAAAACAAATGGGACAATCCACTCACCATTATAAGCGTCAATAACCAAACATCCACCATATTAGTGATAGTGACACATTCACCGGCCTTTGGTTTCAACATTCATTTAATTAAAAAAAATATCGAAATATTTTGTCTGTTTGCTAAAACGCAGCGTTTTTTTAGGAAGACAAGTAACTTAACTGGTCGCGTACGTAGCCAACGGCGTCCATTCTTTCAACTTTTCTTTGCTAGTATCTTCAATTTCCTGCACTTTCTCACCACCCAAACAGTACTCTTGGAGTTTCCATTCGTACCTTGTGTAATTTGAGCTTATGGCGTCAAGCATAGACCATGATCTCGTGATTCTCTCTTGCGCAAACTCAAATCCAACCGAACATGGCGAGACTCTTATTTCGATTACGGATATCCAGAGCTGGGATTTGTCGACGATCCTCAAATACCAAAAGCTCAAAATTCAAGCTCATCGAAGCAGGCAAGCCTGTTCATTTCTTATCATCTGCAGGAAATAGTTTCATTATCAATGTTTGTTTCTTAATTTCTTTCGGTTACTCAAACATTTTGATTTGCATTAAGCAGGCTCGTCGAACAATCAACCTACTTTCATGGTCTCCTGAGCGGAAGCTTTAGGTAATATACTTATCACTTCTCTTTTCCTCTTTTTGATTTTTTCCACTCGATGATGATTTCATATATTTTCTTTTTCCTTAAACTTGTCAAAGATTCTTCTTCTGTCTCTCTCTCTCTCTCTCTCTCTCTCTCTCTTTTTGGTTATATAGCTGGGAAACATGCATATAGTCATATATGCATATGTTGCTTTAGATGGAAGTGATTTATTTTCGTCTCGCTGTAAGTATCTGTCTATACTTCCCATTTTGTCATTTCTATTGACTATTTTCTTAATCCCGCAGTGAATCAAACCTCGAGTGTGTTTCTATTCAGTGGAATTTGGAAAATTTTGTCACTGTTTTGAAGAGTGTGTATGATTGCACGGTGGATATTACCTCTAGCAATTTCCTTTCACTTTTTGAGGTAATACTGTCTCATTTTTCGTGTTTCGGTTAAGTCATTGTCCTAACATTTGATGCGTAGAGAATTCCATTACGTGCTTATGTGTGGAGACTTCTTTTCTGAGTGCACTTGCAGGGAGAGGAGAGATTAAACAATTGTAATTGGCTTTCTGCTGATTAGTAGCATATAATCTATTCCCTTTAATATCTCATGTTACATTTCCAGACTGCCCTTTATTTTGGAACAGAGAGGCTTATACAAAGCTGTAAAAACTGGTTCTCTGAGGTATCTTCATTCTCAGCCCCTTATTTGCTCGAGGTACCATTAGACGATTTGATCAACATTTGGAAATTTGGCGTGGAGCATGGTAAGCTTACATATGTGATAGTCAAGTATGATCCAGTTTATCGTTTAAGCTTGATTTTAGCATCGTGGCACTCATTCTAATGGGTATTTGTGTGATATTTTGCAGCAATTGATTCTATTCCAGAATTGTGTGTGAGCTATCTTGCAAGAAATTTTGTACGTAATTATCTTTTATTATGCTTTTTACAGTCTCCATATAATACTTCTTGTTCTTTGTCAAAAGGTTTCTCTCTTGCTAAATGATCGTTGTACATGTGATTATTGTTGTCCGATATAATTCTTGTTCTTTCTGCTTTGTTTATCATGGTGATCAACAGCAAACCCCACACATGACAAAGAAATGCATGCATGCTGATGGGAAAAGAGTTTTATGGCTTATAGGTTTATCAACCTTGTACTGTATTTTCTATTTTAATTGTGAGGTTGTGTTCCTTTTTTTTTTTTTTGTGAAAAATGAGGCTGTGTTCTTTGGCTACTTCTTCGTGAGTTTATTCCTCACTTAATTAAATTTCTCCAACTGAATACCAAAGGGGTTTAGCAACATCCTTAAGAGCGCAAAGTTGATTTCATTTATGTCTCAAAATGGCTCAATTGATTTGGAATATACTGTTAAATGATGATCCATCTCTTAACATGCTTGCAAGTGTTTTACCCTCATGATATGCCATCGTGTTTCCAGTAAATTAGTAATGCGTGGTCTCTCTTTTTACAGATGTGGGCCCTATCTAGTAAGTTCTTTAAAGATATTCCTTATAACTTGTTGCTGTGCAGCATAAAGGATCCCCATTTGACAGTAACTAGGTTTGTATATTTATGTTTTCCTGCCTGACTTGGTGCTCAGCATTTCTGTCATTCTTATGTTCTGTTGATTTCGAACAGTGAGATGCATCTTTCGGAGGGACTTTTGTTTTGGATCCATGCTAACACAAAACAATCACAAGATTTGACTGACATTGAGGATGGATTTGGTGACGTTCTGAAGCAGGTAGATATTATATACCAAAATTTGCAGTTTTTGCAAACATTTGTTTTAGTATGAGATCACAATAACAAAGAATAATATTGATGCAACAATTTTTCCATCAAATAATTTAGTTTGGGTGCTATTTCAAAAGAAATTTGATGAACTAGTTTGTTGCTACATATGCATCCTAACTGAAAGAAAAATGAAAAGAGGAAACCACTGGTGATTTTCTCAACTTGCATTATTTGAATGCCCAAGGGCTTATGGAGGAGAGTTTCTAGTTATACCACACATTTTTTAGCCTCCTCTTACTTTGGATAACATATCCTTGTCATATGAAATGACACGATAAAGTGCTCATAACTTTACCTGATGTTTGTCATTCTATTTTATCTGTTTATAGCAGTTCCAAATTTGTTTCAACAACAACAATTTATTATTGCTTTGAAACAGATTCGAATTAGCCTTTTGCCATTGTGGTTTGCTGCAGGTATGCTCCAGACCTTTTGCTTGTTGGCACTGGATTCAAGTTTTAAACTTTCAAATTCTGTCCACCAATAGCTAAAAATGACTAATTATTAGATTGCTAACTAGGGAAGAGAAGGTGCCCCTATTTTTCAGAGCTTGCGGATGAGAGCATTGAGACAATTTTTAGACTGCTAAAGGTTCAACCCGTGTGCTCAATTGATGTTTTAGGAACTGGTGACTTGGACCATCTCAAGATTCGGTTGACAGAATATTCTAAGGTACTCTTTCTAATTGCTATGGTTGGACTCAAGGGCTGTCCTGTCACTTTGACTTTCATGTTGAGTTTACGTCAAGACTGTTTAAAGAACAAAAGCTAGAGGGTGACATGTTACCTATGCACTGAGTGCTTTTTATTCATGAAATTCCAGAGCTCTATAGAGCAGAACAGAGACCTTATCCTCATAATGACAATTTTACGTTGGTAATTTTTGTTATCATTTCTTTTAGGGAAAGATATCTGTTGCATTTATGTGGAAAGCCAACTCTTCCCATTCTATTCAGTTGATTTTATTTTGGATATTCAGATTTGACTATTAAAAGAAAAGTAATAAAAATTCTCTTGAAATTGTTCTTAGAAATCCATCGAGCTCTTAAGATTTGCAGTTGTGATTACTATTAATATTTGTTATTTTCCTGCCCTAATCCAATTAGAACTGCTCTATTTTAATGTCTCAGATAAGTTTCCCTGATTGTGGACATTTTATATTTGTTGCAGAAAGTAGACCTTTCAGGCTGTCCACAAATGAAACCAGCAATTCTGCTCCTGTCTGCTGCCCCTCCCTCATGTGGAAACAACTTGCAGAAAAGCACAAAGCAGTTGACTAACTCTGAAAACTTTAGCCAGGAACAAAATGGAATCTTGCAGGGATTGCACCCAACCCTGTCTTTTCACTCAGTAGAGGAGGTGAACATCTCTAAGTGTCCAAGGCTACATCTTGAAGCCATCATCGAATGCTTATCAAAGTCATTTCCATCGTTAAAAAACCTAAAAGCAGCTTACCTTCCGAGCTTCAAAGTGACCACGTTGGAGAGGTTGCTGGAGAAGTGCCCTCACTTAAGTGAGATTGACTTAACTGTTGATCTTAGTCCTCTTATAGCTAAAGAGGTGTCAGCTGTATCCTGTACTGCAGCTATTATGCCAACACGATCAAAGAAATCCTTTCCTGTTGGAAGTAGCTCACCAGATATGGCATCTTCTTATTCAGTGGTCTCACTCACAAACATCACAAAGCTCATTTTGGAGGGCCGAACTGATTTATCAGGTGAGACATCTTATGTTATTATTCTTGTAATATTCTTCTTTTGAACAAATAGATGAATGTATTCACTGTTAAATTCTGGATACACATTGGTGGCCTGTATTTTTGATAGTGCCAATATGCCAGAATTGGTAGTGGCCTGTATTTTTGATAGTGCCAATATGCCAGAATTGGTAATATAGATACAGAAATTTTGTAGAAGCCTCCTTCTATACAACACAACTGCATTATAACCGGAAATTCTGCCATAAAGGTAACTTACCCTATCCATAAGTAAATGGAAATTGTGGAATGCAATAGGACTTATTGCTCCCTTGTTAGCATTTGTATTTTTGTAGTTACATTGTTGGAGATTCCTTCTTTGATTAGGAAGTCGTTTGTGCTGTTTTAGATTGATCCACTGGAAATTTAATCTAGGGTATATATATTTTTATTGTTCACCACACTTCATCGTTTGCTAGATACCTTAACCCCATTGACCATTTTACATTTGTCCTAATTTCTCCTTGCAATTTCTGTGTCAGACTCTGATCTTCAGGATATCTCTGCATTCTGTGGTTCACTGCAATACCTAAATCTTAAGGGATGTACGTCAGTAACCGATGTTGGCATATCAAACTTAGTACTCACATGTCACAAACTGCATTCACTTATGGTTTGTGATACTTCTTTCGGGATAAATTCTGTTCGAGCTCTTTGTTCTCCCATAGAAACCTGTGATTCTTCCATTGTCCATAGTGGAAAAATATATTTACCTACTTTGGTTCGTAATCTTCAAATTCTTCACATTGGTGGTTGCAAGGGTAAGTAGTATCTCCTTCCTCTGTTCATCTGTCTTGACATAAAGTTGAGATGAAATCAGATCAGTGCTTGTTTTTCAAACATTGGCTAAGGTTGCAGACGGGAGAAAGGAGGTTGAGGTGGGGAGTTTGATTTTCTTACTACTTTGAAATAAACTATGCTGTTGTAGATGGTTGTTGTTTGCTATCTTATGGATTGATTGTGGGACATTGTTATAACTGATATAAGCAGAAGAAGGATATTCATCTATTGATGTTTTGCCCAAAAATGTTTCTAGGGAAGAGTTTAGATCCATCTTGTTCATGTGTAGATTTATATAACTGACATCTAACCATCACTTAAGGACGCCTATTTAATTTGCAGGTGTTGATCAACAATCTCTAGTGGAGCTTATTTCTCAAACAAAAACATTGAAAAGTCTTTGTCTGAGAAGCACTAACCTTGTTGATGATGCTGTTTATAGCTACTCAGGATCTTCCTTGGAGATGCTTGATATTTCTAACACCAGGGTTAGTCATCAAGTTAAGCTGTTACTTCTAGAAGTGAAAGTATTATTTATGTTCTGTTATCTTTGACTTCATTGATCCATTATGATGGTCATGGATGTTTTCTTATAGCTAGTTTGATGTAAAAGATATAATAAACTTATTTTCTGACTTGGTTAAGAGAGTCTGGTTTTAAGATTATTTCCTCTTTCCGTTCGCTGAGGTTCTTGAAATTGCTAGTCGTGTTTTTAAGAGCGTTCCCATGCATCCACATAGGTCCTAGATCTCATTTTGTTATTGTATCTCTGAAGGCAGAGCAAAGTTTGTTTTCCATTAAACATGTCCTGAACTTTTGTTGCATAAAGATGTGTACAACTTTAAATCCTACCGGTATACTGGATTGGGCCACCAAAAAAACTTGTTTGATGGGGTTATGATTTACCAGATGAGGTGGTTCTCATGATGAAGAAATTGAATCTTGGCATTTAAACAGCTTAGTTCACTAAGAGTTACTATTGATGGCCACTGCCTACCTTTTTGACGATGTCACTATACGGTTTAGGGGATAAGCAGCTGGAAAGGCATGTTTATTTTATAGCTTGCTTTATATTGCAGATATCTGTGGCTGCTTTAGCTCACATAATCCATGGAAGTCCTGCTTTGAAATCTTTGAACGTGAGAGGCTGTAAAAACTTGGGTAAATGTGAAAGCAGCTCCAATAGCATGGATTTTTCTTCCTTGCAGTCTCTGTGTATGTGGTTAGCAGACAACTGCAAATTGGAAGACATTGCACTTGGTTGGGGATTTTCTAGTTTTTCACTGGGAGCTCTGAGACCTGCAATCATGTCAATGAGGGCCATTACTGTTGGTTTAGGTGCATCACTTAATGAAGAAGTACTTGAACTTCTTCCAACTACTTGTTCTCTACTGGAGTCAATTACACTTTGTTTTCAGGTATGCTCTGTTTATATTCTGCTAGAAAGGTAAGCCTTGTTCTGTAACTTCATCAGATTCTCTATGCGTGGAGTTCCCTGTGAAGACTTCTCACAGTATTTAACTGTATGAATAAGCATAAAATATTTACCGTATCTTCTCAAAAGATGTGTTTTTTCTGATGTTGTGCAAGTTTTAAACCTGTTTAAGTTGAACTCTTTTTTTGAATTCTGCTGCCTTTGATGGATGTGAGAACCTATGTTTGATTGTGGAAGTTCATTTTGATTAACACCAATCTTGGGATACTCGCACTGTATCTATATCTTCTTGGAGGGATTGATTGAGCATGAGGCACCTGTCATTTATGATGATGCTGCTTTTTCAATTCTGAATTGACTCAGTTGGGAAATGTATCTTAAATCTCATTGATATCACTTTGCGATATTCATTTTTTGCTCTTCTTTATGATTTTATATGTTTCCAGGTTATCTCAAATTATATTGTGATGAACATCCTTGCATCCTTGAAACACTTGCATGTTCTGGCTCTCTGCTACTGTCTTGGTGACATATCCATGTCAGGCCTTAGATTGCATATGCCATATCTAAGGACATTGAGACTTGAGAGGGTAACCCCTTGGATGAACAATGATGATTTGCTTACACTTACTCAAAACTTTGAGAATTTGGTTGAGCTTTCATTGATAGGGTGCAGGCTTCTTAATCCTGGTCAGTGATTAATTTGAAGCATTAATTTGATTTTAGGCTACTGTCTTAACATGTACTATGTAATGGTTGTCCTCATTTTAGTATTATGATCCAAATTTAGCTTTGTTTGCCCAGCAGCTATGGGTACGTGACACATGCTTCTTTTTATGCATTATATTGGTTCCATTTCATCAGTTATGCTATCAAAGCAAGTCTATTCATGTATTTATATATATCGATTTTCTATCAATTTCTACAGATTCTATTGACATCATTTCAAATGGATGGCCAGGTTTGATTTCTATCCATCTTGAGGTAGGCTAACTGCCGTTGATTTCGATTTCTCGTTTCCCTCTTATTCATTTGATTTTACTCTTCCTGAATACAGTAAACGGAAGTGCCACTCCAAACTCGATGAAATAAAATAGATTGCAAGCTTAGGATCAGCTCTTTACAAAATTCTTAATTGTTATTGGCTTATAACTTAGCTTATTTTAGAATGTCTTATGTGTCTTGTATGCTTACTTAGAATCAACCCAATGATTTGATTGTTTAGAATTTTAACTTAGCTTTTAAAATCATCTGTTCTCTTGTTCATTAGGACTGTGGAGAAGTAACAGCAAATGGGATTTCTTCTCTTTTCAACTGCAGAGCACTTGAAAATCTTTTGTTGCGTCACAATGTGAGGCATTTGTTATTGCAATTTTCTGTTCTATCATTTTACATGCATATGTTTATCAATATCAAATGAACATAGATCTTGACATGGCCTATATGTATTTTACAACTAGATTGTATCATGATCTCATTTTTCTTCATGATAACTTAGTGATGAGACGTCTAGGCAGGGTTCTTCATTATATGTTCATAATGATATTATTCTGTTATACTAGGATTTAGAAGAAGTGGTTAAAATACTGTTAGAACAAAATCAATTTGGAGAAAAAAACATGTTAGATTGTTTGAACAGGTTTTGGAAACTAACAAAAGAAGGCTTGCAATAAATAAGTGAGGCATTGTTAGGGTCTGGATTGTCTGAATTGTATTAGTCATGTTCAGTTGGTTACCAAAAGGTTTAAGAGTGCTACTTGTTCTCCTCCACATTGATGTGTAGGAGGATCTGTTAGTTAACAATGAACATGATCTCTGTGCTGTGATAAAGAGAGCTAAAGATTGAGACTATATGCACGGGCATAAGATACATCTAAGCAGTTAATTAGAAATGATTCCAAACAGTATTCCAGTTGTGGTTTGTCAATGCGTAAATGTTATGTATAGGGATCAATTACACGTGGTTGTGTGGATTACTCAGGCTATAATTTATAACTTTATCATTTTAAGCTAATTGTTGAAATGGGAGAATAGCAAGGTAAACTTTGAGTTTTCGATCAATGTAGTGCAACTGACCCAACTACATACTGTGCAGGGTTCTGGGCTACATAGAAACCTCCTTCTTGATGCTGCTGCAGAGGTTGGTTATTCTAGAACTAAACATGATTATGTGATACTGTTATCCTAGTTATGCTAAATGGCTAAAATTCAGTGATGCTGTTGTGTTTATGATAGCTGCCAATGCTACGACAAGTATCACTTGATTTATGTGATGCTTCTTATGGCGACTTCGACATTCCAGAAGTAAGTTGAAATTTTAAGGCACTTTTTTTTTTCACCTGTTTCAAGCGGCTGTTATCCAAAGGATGGGGTTTCTATGTTTTGCATTATTAGCTATTCACGTTACTTAGTTGCTTTTGGTAAATCGATCAGGTACGGCGTATTTAGGCAGTCCAAGACAAAATGACATGTCATATCATTTTAGATATTCCATAGAGTTTTAGTTTGTCATATCCGTCTCAAGATCATGGAGGGAGAGGGAGAAGGAGAGAGGGTTTGGTAGGAAACAGAAAACCAATCAATTACATGCTTCACCTCACACCAAAAGGTAAAACAAAAGAAAAGGAAAAATATTTTTTATTGGCATAAAACGAATGGCGTAAAGAAATAATAGTATGCTTGTACTTATACAGTCGGTTGTTGATCCAAAGCCTCATTTTTCTTTCATCTTTCTTCTCTTCTAAACCCACTTGGGGCATTGAATTTCACATCCCATTCTGACAATCGAAACTTGCTCCAGTATGCTGACAGGTGCTCTTTAAGTATTGTTATGATAGCAAGATGCAAGTCGAAGAAAAGTTCAAACACTGGCTTCGCAAAGGCACATAGAAAGCTGCTGCATAATGGGACTTTAGTGTTGTCGTGGAATAGTAAAAATCTTATTCGAACAGTTGTCAAAGAGCGACTCTAACTCTGAAGGATGGGAGAGACTCTTATCAGATTCTTGGGCTTTTTCTGACAGGCTGATTTAAGTTAATGGTCAAGCTGAACATTCCACAAGTCTAGCAGTACAATCTAAAAAGCTGATTATTCATCACCTTGAAGGTACAAACGATATCGCCTTCTGATGGGATTGCAGGTTCTTATCAAGCTCTTTTAGTCTTAAGGCTGTTGTATATACATATCATCTAGTCATTCCTGTTATTATTTTGATTAGTTATTGCACATTAGCCTTAAATATCATTATCTGCTAAATAATAGCTGCTCTTATGTGTAATCAGGAACTTATTGGCTTTGTCATCATGCCTGTTCTATGGAAAAGTATCATGAACTGTCAACTGCCTAGAAACTGCAACTTTTAACTTGGCGTTTATGATCAATCTTCACTAGATGTGGATGAGGGAGTTGATAGAAGCTGATACTCCCTCTCCAAGATTGATTTGCGCTCTCTCCCTCGCTCTCTCTGAAGACCGCCTAGTTTTGCTACGTTCTTGTTGGCAAATTAAAATTTCCTAGAAAATGGATTCTGAAATCCAATTACTCTCACAATTTTATTGATTGAGAGAGTAGAAATTTTACAAATACAAACTCACACTACAAACTGTCACAACCCAAAAATCCATTATGCGTTAGCTTGTCGAAGCTAACAACCTAAACTTTACACCTGCTCTCACTATTTCCTTTTCTATGTATATCTTTATCATATGGCCATATTTATAGTTTTCTAAAGTCGGTCACGAGGTGAAATAGTTGGCAATTTGTAATTATCAACTGATAAAAAGAATGCAACATTAATTTGACTTGTTAAGTTGAGCAAGTCAAATACAAAATCAAGTTTACTTTCTAACATCCTCCTTTAAACTTGGTTTGGACATTCCGAGCATCTTTTTCTGCTTCAAGAACAATTCATCCTAAAATGTTAGCAATTTGATCTTCAAACTTACAGTACTCAACCACGATCTCTTTGTCTTTTACCAAATCGTGAATATAGTAATGTTTGATATTGATGTGTTTGTTACGATCATGAAGGACTAGATTTTTTGTCAAGGCAATTGTTGATTTATTGTCATAGAAGATTTTTGTAGAACCAAGTTGTTGATGCTGCAATTTTTAAAGAATTTTTCGCAACCATATTGCCTGTGTAACGCAATTTGATGATGCTATGTATTTAGCTTCTATTGTTGGAAGGGCTACTATTTGTTGTTTTTTGGATAACCAAGAAAATGCTCTCGAATCAAGATGGAACACATAGTTAAAGTGCTTCTTTGTTTCTCAATATCTCCTGCCCAATTGCTATCTGTATATCCTACCAGCTCCACTATGTTAAAATTTGAATTAAATATTCCATCATCAAGTTTTTCTTTAATGTATCTCAAAATTCGTTTAGCGGCTTGCCAATGAGATTGTTGTGGTGCTTCCATAAATCTACTCACAATTATAACTCTGTAAACAATATCAAGTCTTCTTATTAAGTACCTTAAACTTCCAATAATTGTTCTAAATTTAGTTGCATCAACCAATTCACCATTACCATTTTTCAAAAGCTTCAATCTTTCCTCGTGTTAAATTTGGTTTACATGCTTTCGTCTTGAACTTTTTCAAAATATCTTGTGCATGTTTTTGTTGATCAATAAATATACCATTGTCTATTTGCTTTA
The DNA here is from genome assembly GCA_024520975.1 of Erythroxylum areolatum. Lineage (NCBI taxonomy): Eukaryota > Viridiplantae > Streptophyta > Magnoliopsida > Malpighiales > Erythroxylaceae > Erythroxylum > Erythroxylum areolatum. The sequence continues at coordinate 67,873,760 of JANIJH010000005.1, forward strand.
CTTCAATGCCAAGCAAATAAGTCATAAAACTAGGATCTGTCATCTCAAATTGAGCTATCGTGGCTTTCCTAAATTCTTCCAATAATTTAGAATTGTTGCCAGTGAAGATGAAGTCATCCATGTATAAGCAAATAATTGCGATATCTCCATCCTCGTTGGTTTTGATATACAAGGCATGCTCATACGAACACCTCTAAAATTCATTATTCAGAAAATAGGTATCAATACAAATATATCATGCTCGTGGTGCTTGTTTTAATCTATATAATGCTTTCTTTAATTTGTAAACTTTATCATCATCTCTGTGTTTCTCATAGCTTGATGGTTGCTCAATATGAACCTCTTCTTCAAATGCACTATTTAAGAATGTTGACTTGGCATCTATTGGAACTATTTTCCAATTCTTTGAGCAGCAATAGAAATGATCAGCTGCACAGTATCTAATCTAGCAAGTGGGGCAAATACTTCAAAATAATGGATACGAGGCTTTCGTTTGAATCCTTTTGTTACTAACCTTGCTTTAAAATGTTCCATTTCTCCATTGGGTTTGTACTTTGTCTCATATACCAACTTTAACTCTGATTGATTTCTTTTCTTTTGGGAGAGTAGCTAGCTCTCAAGTATTGTTCTTCTCAATTGCTTTAATCTCTTCATCCATTGCTTTGATCCAACAATCTTTGCTAATTGCTGCCTCATATGTTATTGGATCACAATCTGTAAAGAAGGGATAATGGGCCACAATTTCTTCATCATTGTCATCCTCACCTACTTGATAATCTTTCAAGTAGTGGGTGGAAGGCGTTCTCGTTGTGAGCGCCTAAGTGAAAGTGAAGTAAGAGGAGGTGTCGCTTCAGGATCAACATGAGTGGACTCTTCAAGAACTGGAGATGAAGATGGCCCTCCTGTTTGATTAATCGTTTCCATACTAGTTTGATTAGTCGTTTCCAATTGATTGTTTATGAACACTAGTACTGGCAATGATTTCTTTTCTTTTTCTGACTAATACCATACTCCATTTTCTTTAAATGTAATATCTCGACTAATGATCACTTTTGAATCTTTAGATTATAAAGCTTATAACATTTTGTTTCCATGTTGTAACCAAGAAATATACATTTTTCTACCTTGTCATCTAGCTTCTTTCTTAATTCATCAAGCACATGTGAATATGTTATGCAACTCAAACCCCTCGTATGACTAAGAGTAGGCTTTCGTCCACTTCATGCTTTTTGTAGAGTTCTATTCCGAACACTTTTAATAGGACACCTATTCAAAATATAAACCACACAAGTCACAACCTCTGCCTAGAAACTTTTAGGTAGCTTCTTACAAAATAACATGCTTCTCACCATATCCATAATAGTTTCATTTTTCCTTTCTATCACTCCATTTTGTTGAGGAGTGTACTTAGCTATCAACTAATGGTTAATTCCATGCTTTCTTAAGAAATTATCACAAACAATATATTTTGTGCCTCTATCGATTCTCAAAGTTTTGAAAGAATAACCGCTTTGTTTTTCAATATACGCTACAAAATTCTTAAGTACTTTACATGCTTCAGATTTCTGCTTCAAAAAATAAACTCATGTCTTTCTACTATAATCATTAATAAATGTAATAAAATATTTGTTACCTCCATTGGATGAAATCTCCATATAACATAGATCTGAATGTACCAGCTCTAGTGGACATTTAGCTCTCCATGCATGCTTTGTAAGAATTGGATCTCTATGCTTTTTTCCCATTACATATGACTCACAAATCTAGTCTAGAACTTGAATGGTTGGCAAGTTTGAAACCCACTCTTTGTTTGTGAGAAACTTAATGCTTCCAAATCCAAATACCCAAGTAGGATATGTTATAGTCAACTATCATTGATAGTCATAGAATTGCAGCAAGAAGAATTGTCGTAATTAAGATATGTTGGAAATAGACAGTTGGATGTCATCAGGGTGCATCCATCTTTATTGAAGTGTAAATCATATTTCTTGATAGTTGTCCAATGCTTAATAGATTCTGGCAAAAAGTAGGAGCAAAGTACACATCAAAAATGTAATTTAAAGACCCCTTCTTAAATTTTACAACAATCTTTCCTCGTCCCAAAACTAAAATCTTGTAGTTATCGGCAAGTTTATTGAAGAATGAAATGATTAATCTAATTCGACAAAAACTTCCTTGTTTTCACTTGAGTGATTGCTGCAGCTGGAATCTAACAACCATTGGCAGTTGTCACTGTTACTGGTTTCATAAGCAGTCATCAGCAAGGTCTCTGAGTTGTTATTCTCAATGACTCTAGCTTGATTATCTTTATGTTCTTTTCTTTGAGCACGACATTCTCTATTATAGTAATCATATTTTTTACAATTATGGCACTGAATATGTGACTCGCACTCAGATTGATAATGACCAAACTTGTTGCACTTGTAACATTAAATATTGGATTTATCTTGAGGAAATTCACTCTCCTTTACTCCTAGTCTAGAATTGGTTCTAAAATTTTTACCTCATCTGCTTCTGAAATTTGAACTTCTTTGAGTATGCTCCATTTTGGCAATTGCAAGTTCCTTCGCATTTCTCAAAATTACTAGGGCCTTTAGAACTTGCTCCATTGTGTTTGGTGATTTTTCATTCATACACATTTCATAGTACTCTAATGAGGCTTGCAAGTCATTGAGAGTCATGGACTCTAAAACCTTTACACTCTTCAATGGTTGAGACAACATAATGAAATCAACTTATCAACATGAGCATAATCTTCTCACTGTATCTTTTTACGTAATTTCATGACTATTATTTTTCATTTCATTAATCAATTTTTCCATTCGTGAAAAATAATCACAAATATTTTCATCTTTACCTTGCTTCATCAACTTGTATTGTCTTTTCAAACCCTATCGTCTTGTTCGTTTAACTGTATATGCTCCTTCATATGTTTTGAGCAAAATGTTCCCAACCTCCCTTGCTGTTTTAACATAGAATATTTTTTCAAGAATTAGCAATTCAACAAATTAACATATTAAAAACAAGGATGTTCATTTAATAAATGACCACGAACCAATTGTTGTGATTCTTTAGCCGTCGATTTTTCTTTTTGTACTAAGCATTTCTCCAAAATTTCACCATAATTGTTGCTTCTCAAATAC
>JANIJH010000005.1:67877002-67887858 GCA_024520975.1 Erythroxylum areolatum
ATTCTTTAGCCGTCGATTTTTCTTTTTGTACTAAGCATTTCTCCAAAATTTCACCATAATTGTTGCTTCTCAAATACAACTCCATTAAGCGTTTCTACATCGCAAAATTGTTTTTGCCACCAAACTTGAAAATAGATAATTGCATTAGTTGAACTTTAATTATTAAACTCGAAGCCATCTTGATCTACTTGGTTTTGTATTTGACTTGGTCAAATTAACAAGCAAAATTGATGTTGAACTCTTTTTATTTGTTGACAATTACGAATTGTCAACTATTTCACCTCGTGAAAGTTTGTATTAACTGACTTTAGAAACCTATAAATATGGTCGTTGGCTATATGATAAAAGATATCCTTAAAAAAGGAAATAGTGAGAGTATGCGTAAAAAAGGAAATAGTGAGAGTATGTGTAAAGTTTGGGTTGTTAGCTCTAACAAGCGAACACATAACGGGTTTTATTTGTATTGTTTGTATTTGTAAAATTTATGTTATCTCAATCAAGAAAATTGTGTATGTGTAATTGGATATCAAAATCCATTTCTGTGCGATGTTAATTTATCAACATCTAGATTCTAATTGTGTATCCTTTTGTAAACAAAAACAAATAGACAAGTGGACTGTATTAGAGAGATTTAGATATATTTCTCCTAAATATATACTTTCTTTTTAAAAATTTGTCATGTATTAATTCTTTTCTTTCTCTTTTTTTTAATTTCAAGTTAGTTGTATTTTAAGTGCTTTATATTTTAACTTTTTATTAGTTATATCAAAGATCGATCGATTTAGTACTATTTAAAAAATGGAAACAAATTTTGAAATAGAGAAGTTTAACAAGAATAATTTCTTGTTATGGAAGATAAAGGTAATCTTAACAAAAGAAGATTGTTTGGAGGCCATCGGAGAAAGATTATTGGAGATCATTAACGATGGCAAATGGAAGAAAATGAATAACAAGCTATCACAAATGTACACTTCGCTCTAATTGATGAAATCTTGTCCAGTTTAGAGGGAAAAAGTTTTGCAAAGGATATTTGAGATATGCTGAAAAAATTGTAGGAAGTTAAGTCGCTTCACAACAAAATCTTTTTAGAAAGAGAACTTTACACTTTGTGAATGTCAGAATTCGCTTTAGATTATATCAAAATTCTTTATATTCTTTTTTAAAAAAGTTTTCATAGTTAGGCAACAAAATATATTTAAATGAATGTTCAAATTTTTTCTTTAAATTTTACTATATTCGTATGATCAACTCATCATCAATTTAACCAATAATATTCTCACATACTATCTAGTCTTTGAAGATGTTGCTATTTTAGAAGAAGAACTGAGGTGCAAGATAATGAGGATAGATTATCAAATTCACAACAAGCACAGGTGATATCCAATACGAGGGGAAGATAAATAGAACTTGATTCAAGTTGGAGTTCTAAGAGGTCCAAATCAAGAAATAAAAAGAATATCAATTATTACAATTATGGTAAGAAAGAGCACACCAAGAAGTATTGGAATAAAAAGAATATTGAGAAAAGTGCAATAATGCCTAATGTTGCGAATACCATGGATTAAAGGAGAAATCCTTTATAGCGAGGCAACAACAAAATGTAAAAATCATTTTGTTTCGATGGCTTTTGGATTCAGGAGCCATTTTGCATTTGACCTCTTGAAAAGAATGATCTGACCAAATATAAACCACTTCTAGAAGGATTTGTATTGATGGGTGCCTTATAGATTGTTGGCATCGATATCATTAAACTAAAAATGTGGGATGATGCAATTTGCACCATCCAAGAGTTAAGATCTATGAAGGGCTTGAAAAAAAATTAGTGTCTTTAGGACAACTTGATGATATCAATTGAAAAATCTAAGTTGAAAGTGAGATCATAAAAATAGTTAAAGGTGTACTTGTAGTGATAAAAACAGAAAAAGTAGTTATTGATCTATATTTGCTCACAAGGGGAAACACTCTAAAAAGGAGAAGTATCAATTACATCAGCAAGTATGGCAAAAGAATCAACAATATTGTGGCACCTCAAAGTTGGCCATATGTCAGAACGAGGATTAGAAATTCTTGTAGAACAAAAGCTTCTTTCATGGATCAAAAATGTATCATTACCCCTTTGTGAACATTATGCTACTAGTAAGCATCACATATTGAAATTCAATAGTTCCACTACTTAAAGCTACCTTATTCTAGAGTTGATTCATTATGATATCGACAAGCATCAATTTCATTATTAGGAGGTGCATGATATTTTGTATCTTTTATTGATGATTACTCTAGGAGATGTTTGATGTATCCAATCAAAAGGAAGACAACATGGTTCTAGTTTTCAAGAATTTCAAGGTGCATGTAGAACTTGAAGTTGGGAAAATAATCAAGCGTCTATGGTTAAATAATGGAGGCAAATACGTTAGCAACGAGTTTGATGCATTTCATAAACAAGAAGGCATCATGAGACAGTTCACAGTAGCGTATACTCCATAATAGAATGGAGTAGTAAAGCAAATCAATATAACATTATTGGAAAGAGCAAAAGCAATGTTGATGACTAAAGGTCTAGCCAAATCATTTTAGATAGACGCAATAAAAATATCTTATTATGTGATAAATTAGTCTCCATCAATAACAATTGGGATGAAGACACTAATAAAGATATGAACCGGTAATTCTACTAATTATTCATTCCTCCATATTTTGGATGTTCTGCATATGTGATGTATAATTCCTAATACATGTCAAAATTGAATAAAAAATCTAAGAAATGCATTTTCTTGAGATACGCCAACGGAATTAAGGGGTATCACATGGAAATTTCACTACCCATAAAGTAATAATTAGCATAGATGTCATATTTGTAGAAGATAAGTTACAAGAAAAGGATAAAAAAATCACTTCAAAGGAGAAACTAAAGACTACTACAGGTCAAGTTGAAGAAAGACAAAAATAAGAAGATTCAAATTCTTTGGAAGTTGCCTAGAGTATGAAGAATAAGAACAAGTTGAGTTATCATCCCCAAAGTTTCGATGGTCAATTCAGGAAAGGATAGAGAACTAGGTTGGCACTTAGAATGCATTATGGGAGGTAATATTTAGGGATGGAAAAAAGAATCTGGCCTGACCGTTTTGTCAAAAACGACGATGACATTTTTTATCGATTTTCTTAAAAATATGTATAGGGGTCGGGTTGGTCCAACTCGCCATCTCTAATAATATTGCATATTATTTACTAACAGATGATGGAGAACCAAAACTTTCTATAAGGCTGCTTGTCTATAAATAACAACAATGCAAGAAGAATTTGAAGCTTTATATAAAAATAATACACTGATCTTGTTTTTCTACAATAAGGAAGGAAGACCATTGGTAACAATTGGGTCTATGTAAGATCAAATGAGATGGCAATGACCAAATAGAACATTATCATGCAAGATTAGTAGCAAAATGATATGCTTAAAAAGTGGGTATTGATTTCAACAAAATATTTTTCCCTATGCGCGCTATATATGATTTACATTTAGAATAGTTAGATGTCAATTTGTTATTTTTATGGAGAACTTGAAGAATAAAGTTATGTGCTCCAACAAGAAGGGTTTGAAGAAAAACAAAAAGAAAACTTGATTTGTAAGTTGAACAAATCCCTTTATAGTCTCAAACAGGCATTAAGATGCTAGTATAAGATATTTGATTCTTTCATCTTGAGCCTTCGATGCAACAGACATTTCAGATCCTTATGCTTATTACAAGAGATTTGGTGATAATGATTTCATTATCTTGCTATTATATGTTGATGAACCCAACAAAGATCATATTAAAGAGTTGAAGGCACATTTGGCTAAGGAATTTAAAATAAAGGACTTGAGACTAGCAAACAAGATTTTAAGGATGCAAATTTAACGAGACCAAAATAATAAGAAGATTTGACTTTCTCAAAAGAATTATTTGAAAAAAATCTTGCAGTCTTTCAATATGCAAGATTATAAGCCAATTTTTATACATCTTTCTATTAATTTTAAATTATCTTCAAGTGAGAGTCTTAGTAACAAAACAGAAAAGATAGAAATGTCTCGACTATCATATGCATCAATGATAGATAGCTTAATGTTTGTTATGATCTATACAAGACAAAACATTGTATATGCACTGGGAGTGGTTAGTTGATACATGGCAAATCATGGTAAAAAATACTGGAGTATTGTAAAAAGAATCTTGAGATATATTAAAGGTACTTCAAACAGTGCATTAGATTTTGGAGGATCATACTTTATTGTTAGAGGCTATATTGATTTAGATTATGTAGGTGATCTTAACAAAAGCAAGTTTACCCTAAGATGTGTTGTAAGCTAGGTTTCAAAATTGTAATCTATTGTAGCTACTTCTACGACGGAGGTAAAATATATCGTAGCTACATAAGCTAGCAAATAAGCAATTTGATTATTAATATTAGTGGAAGAGTTCAAACGCAAACAAAAGAAGATTACTCTTTTGTGAAAGAGCGATTTGCACTTGAAAAAAATTCATCATTTTATCCAAGGACAAAACAAATTCAAGTTTAATATAACTTTATCAAAAAAAATGAGATGTTCAAAAAAATTCATACTAAAGATAACCTGACAGATATGCTAACAAAGTTGATTAACACTAATAAATTCATATATTATCGATCTCCTATCAGCTTAGTAGAAATATAAGCGATATGAATAAAAGTAAAGGTGACATTAAGTGGGAGAAATATCCTTTACTCTTTATTTAATATTTAAAGATAAATGTCAGTCATGCCTTTCATTATTAAAGCTTGACGTAGCTTTAACACAACTATAATTAGGGAATTATGTAGAAACAGAAATTCACCACTTTAATTATTCTATATATAGGATTTTTTTGATATGTTTTAAGTATCGTATTCTTTGATGCATTCTAGATTCTATTTGTGTATCTTTTTGTAAACAAAATTAAAGAGACAAGTGGAGTGTATTAAAGAGATTGAAATAGGTTTCTCGTAAATATGTACTTTTTTGTTAAATTTGTCTTGTGATCATTCTTCTCCCTCTCTGTTTTCTCATTTTAACTTGGTTCTATTTTAAGTGTTCTATATCTCAATATTATATCATTATACTTGTTCTGACGACTTCACCGGACTTTTAAAGGAATAAAGAATAATTGCAGACTCTCTCTTGTTCTTTTATCCCTTTAAGTTTACTAATTCCTAACCCTAATTGCACTTAGGGAAAACTGAGCATGTGATACTCACATAATGATTAATGTCAACTCTCATTGGTTAACCTTCTAATTACTTCAACCCGTTTGCTTGAATATCTTTTATATAAAAATGTAATTGCACCGTGCAGCCTGTGGCCATTCATAAAGGTAGATGCTGACCCATATACATTAACTCGATATAGGTGCGCTTTTCGTAGATTTGAAGACAGTTTGGAAGTGGACTTTACTATTCCCTCGATTAAAAGGATAAAGTAGTTGTTAGTTTGTTCTATATTTTGTTGTTGACTTTATAGTGCTTTCTAGTTTCTAACACGGCATTTAAACAGGCGATCCAGCACTTTGATAAAGATGATGAAATTTTTTTCAATAAATAAGACTAAAGAAGTTTATGGTGGTAGAGGAGGGATCACATCATTTGTTCCGATTATGATATTTTTATCATATTCTATTAAATTTTATCCATATACTAATGCGTAGTTCATATAAATATGTGAATAAGATTTAATAAAACAAAGTTAAAATAGAGCAATCAAAACAAAATATTTCACATGGGTAGAGTGGCATCCAATTTTTCCTGTGGCGAAGCTTAAAAGTTCTCCGATGGAAGGTTATTGCATGTATATTCAGATGAACTAAAGTTCTTTTGACATTCTTTAGTGATTTTCTGGTAATATATCTGTAATTCCTAACATCACAATTATTGATTAGAAACCATATAAGATAATGGCCACTAGCAAAAGTCGAAATATCGCAAGGATTTGGCAAATAAACACATTTAATTAGTTGAGTTAATTCAATAAGAGTACTTTAAAATAAAATACGCTTATCATCCTTTTGTATTGAATCATAGATAATTATTAACATCGTATTGCAACTTGCAAAATAAGAAGAAACAACATAAAAAGAATGTGTACATTTGTCAAAGTGATTTTTAATTTATATCACCAATTTTCACAAACCTGCCAACATATAATGACTCATATACGTACAACAGTTTTTCCTTTCATAGGTAATGCAAGAACCTAGTTCTACTCCTATTAAAGTTAGTGTAGACCTGGGAAATTTTAGAGGAAGTCTGGTTATGCCATAACTGCATTCTGAAAGGGCCTGTACCACATCGTCATTAACTCCATGTGGTCATTACCAAGTAGGTTAATACTCCATCCTATCCTGCCACCAGACAACAAACGTGACAGCTTGCTCATGTGTTGGAGCTTTCATTCAATTAGCTTAAATGGTAGCCATGTGACTCAGCTTTCGAGACCTCTTCCATTTTTAGCCTCCGTAACCATTACGCCTGCTGTACCATTGAAACTTTACAAACTAAATGTAGCAGTTCATAAGATCTTTGTAAGAATAAAGCAATGCAATGACTCAGGACTTGGGCAGTAGTAGAAGACGTATATATGACATTATTAATCCAAGACAGCTCAAGACAATACGCCTTCAAAACTCTTGATATTTTCACCGGCATGGGTCAACCGTTGCCGACCTTGTTAATGCTGCCGATCTCTCCCATTTCTAATTCAACATCTCCACTGCCTCCATAAATACATGTCAGCTTCGCAGACTACTGTGTCGCTGCTATGTATATTCATATCTGTGTAAATTGGAAGAATGGCCCACTTCTACCACATTAGTTAACTAGCTAGGCAAGTCAAGGACCGGCAGTGTCAGTTTCCGCTACTTGCCAATTATTAAACCTGATAAGATAACGATCGTTCATAGTTAAGTCAAGAGTTAGGTAAATATCATTCATAGTTAAGTCAGAGTTAGATAATGTACCGAAAATTATTGTGCCTTGTTCTATTTTACATCTAACTCATTTACTTTTTGCTCCCAGTTAATAAATGAGTTGGATGTCAAAGTACAAGAATACAGCATTTTTTAAATACAGGTGAATACGCCCCAACAGTTCGAAGTTGATAAACAAAGCCCAGGTTGCCAGTTAGCTATATCTAGTGGACCAGACCAGGTGGGTAAAAATACAAAAAAGGCATTTAATATCTGATGTTATACTCTATTTTATGAGTATTCATATATTTAATAAATAAGATTTAAATAGATAGATGCTTATGAAACAGTATAGGCATAATTAGATAACGAAATTCCCCTCCAACCCTATGTTTAGAATTAAAATAACTAATTTGCTAGCTTCATCAATAAAGTGGATTTGGCAGGTCTCACTTTCAATTCTGTCTTCTTCTTTTTTCTCGTTTTTCCTAATAACAAAAATGAAATATATTAAGAAGCTATAAAGTAAAAGAAAAAAGATAGGAGAGGGATGGGGTCAAGAAACTGGATTCTTCAAAAGAACTTTAGTTGTTAGGTAAAGGGATAAAATGCATATATAACTGAATGGTGAGGCAATTCTTCTCTTCTTGTTCTGGACGAGACGATTATTCTAAGAAAACGTTAGAATTTGTATGTATAATGCCTTGTAAATGTTTTAATTTCAGAGTAGAACAAATATGTTTAGGTTTTCTCGTTCATGGGCACGTTTTGCTTGCTTCCAAAGACAAGTGAACAAACACATATTAGATATTAACTCCAATATAGAGTCGGATGGCAAAGATATCTTGTTCGAAACGATTTGATTACGATTATATATAATTGACCTCCATAAATGCGGTGGAATTCATATATCATCATCTTCAATTCTCCTCTTTCTCGTACAATTGTATAGTTAATTTTGTTGAGTTACGAAGATGATCTGTCATAATCTTCATAGTAGGTCCAATCACACTTTTGAGAAAATGTATACACAATCATGCAAAATGTTTGACTCTTCATCATCCCTAATTTCTACCCAAATTTTCAAATTCCAACAGTTTTTCCTTTCAGAAATGGTCCTTAACCAAACTTTCAGGGAAATTATTCCTGAAATTATCTTTAAATAAATGTTTTATAAGATAGTTTTTAGGATAAACCCGTCTAAATGAGTTAGGACTGGGGATTAACACTTGCCAACCCCTCTCAGCAGTCAGCATATATTAAAGAACAAGGATCTACAACATACAGAACAAGAGAAGTTGAGTTTGTAGGTTAAATTGAATTAAAGGGTACGTTAAAGCATGCTTTGGTGTAATGAAAAACCACCTGTTTCCTTTTAAATTAAAGATATTTACGTTCCATAATTTCTAATTTATCTCTGGTTCTTGATAATATCCTTTTTTTTTTCTTTGATTCGATAATATCCAAATTTCTAGCTAATTAATTTGTACCTTACACGTCAATTGCTGCATTTACTGTACTAATAATTGTCGTTACTTGTCTCTGGTTCTTGATAATATCCTTTTTTTTTCTTTGATTCGATAATATCCAAATTTCTAGCTAATTAATTTGTACCTTACACGTCAATTGCTACATTTACTGTACTAATAATTGTCGTTACTTGTCTCTGGTTCTTGATAATATCCTTTTTTTTTTCTTTGATTCGATAATATGCAAATTTCTAGCTAATTAATTTGTACCTTACACGTCAATTGCTGCACTTACTGTACTAAGAATTGTCGTTATCATGTTAACAAGCAAGTTCCCGTCAGTTTCATTGTACATTCGTCAGCTACAATAAAATCATAAATTAACACAAATTATCGACAAAAAATTACTAACAAAATAAATATCATAGCTAATTAGAGACGAAAAATCAATATCTATCATTAACTTTGTCGTGAAAAATTTTATTTTGCGATGGACAATATTTCTGTCGATAAAAGTAGAGAGAAAATATCCTGACAAAATTTTTGATAGAATATAGCGATGAAAAAGGCATACTCGTCGATAAATTAGCAGGAACGCTTGCTGCAATAAATTAGCATCAGGGATTTACCGACGGATCTATATTCCGTTGGTGAATTTTCGATGATATGACCACTCGGTCGATAAATTTACACAGAAATGTTTGGTTCAATAATCAAGTATCGGGTTTATCGACGGTAATGTATTTCGTCGGTGATTTTCTGATGGTTTGGGCACTCCATCGTTAGCTTCAGCTTAATCGTTTTAAATAAATCGAAAACAACGTCGTTTGGTTTAATTTGTTATTATGTTTTGTGTACTGCTTTGATTGTTATTGTTTTCTTTTTTTTGTTTAGGTTATCTTCTTTGACCGTCGGACACTCTAGCTCCATCATCTTCTTCCTTCACGTGCTTCAGTGACTTCTTCTGCGTGTCGTTTGAGGTAAGTAGGTTTTATTATTTACTAAGTTTTTGTGTACATGGTTTAATTTGGGTATTTGTTTGTGGTTTGAGCCCCTCATTTGAACTTGCTACATTTTAATGTAAATGGCCTGCACTAACTGAAACTTGTTTGTGGTATGAACTTCGCTTTATGACTTTAAATTTTAAGTATTGTTAATCTCTATCATTAATACATTTTCTTATTAGTTGTGTTTGGTTGTTACATTCTTAAAGTTGAGTTTATCAATGAATTAATATAAGATGAGTTTGAATTATAGTTCCAAATATATGACTTTTGTCAATAGGTTATTTTATTGATATTCTTTGAATTGACTAGGTTTTCTTTACTTTTCATGTTCTCACCCCATTTTTGGTTGGATTTTTTCTATTTTTCTTTACGTATATTTGTTTTGTGACGGGATTGATAAATGAATTATTTTAGGGATTTTTTTTGGAACTTTAATATAGGATATTAGTTGAGTTGTCTTGCAAATGACATTATGGATTGAGAACTATGGTTTTGTTTATATATCAATATAGGAGGGGTTTGAATGTTAAACAGATATACTATAATATTACTGCATTTTTAGAGGTTCATGTAGTCAATTAGTAACTTCATATAGGAAGTATTTTAACATTTTTATAGTTGCTAAATTGTCATTTTACGTATACTTAATATTAGGTGTTGCATCAATCATTTATGCTAGTATGAGAATATATAGCACAATTATAAGTTAATTTATGATGGGATACATAACTCATTTATGAATGATGGTGATAATGAGACTCCTCTTAATATTGAGAATTTTGTACCAAATAAGAATTGGGGCCGACGCGATTTAAGTGAATATTCAGTTTAATGATTTTCCATATTTTCATTTATCCTCTTATTTTAATTTTACTTATATTTGATGTATACATTAAATTTTATATATGTTGTAACACCCCATTCTCGCAAGACCCGAACCCGATATCGATGGTGATATCCGAATCTATGCCTTGCGAGGGTGGTGTGCTACATCACTCAGTCAAAACTCAGCAAAAATTTTTTTTTGAAAACATAAACATACACTATGCGGAAATCAATTAACTTACAATCACCAGTAAGTACAATGACCACAGGGCCCCTTTCATAATTACAAAAGAATTCAGTCCATTGACTTTACAAAAAGAGCTAATCGTTTGTACACAAATTCAGAAAATACGATTTTATACAGAAGTTATCAGATACTAATGCAGACGCGAACTGATCCCGACCTCTTCTCTCACTCACAGGCGGTTGCTATACGCCCGTTGCCTAACGGGATGTTCTTCTGAGTCCTGAAAAATAATTGCAAATTTTGGGTGAGTTTTTGCGAACTCAGTGAGTGAACATCATCGATGGTTCACCCAGTCATAGAACACAAGATTCATACATCTCCCTTTGTTTCATAGTGCACATTCACAATATTTCACATT
>JANIJH010000005.1:67889362-67907786 GCA_024520975.1 Erythroxylum areolatum
AGGTACGTAATCGAAAACCTAGTTCTTTGGCTCTTACAGCAATCCCACCTTCACCAAAAGACTGACTTGAGCGTCGGAGGGGCTAATCGGAACATAACCCCCGACGTGCCTTCCTTGTTTTACAGGTATCACCACGTCGGAGTCATCACGGAGAGCAGTCAACCTATGGATCCAAATGGCAACGTACAATTCAGCCAAAATCCGGCAGAACCAGAATCTATAAGAGATCATTCTTTTTTAAACCTTCTATTAATATCATCACCACCAATGTTATTTGGCTCTGATACTAAAATGTTAAGACATTGACTTAAGGATTGAGTAATCGGAGATGAACAAATAAATTAAAATTTGATAGAATTAAATTTCTCTTATTCTTGTTAGAGTTCTTCTAGAGACTTATCTTAACTAATAACCCGGCTCATTAAAGGGAGGCTGAAACTTTGGATCTCTCATGTTTCTTATGCGCGGAAACTATTAAAATTATTATGTAACAAAATACATTGTCTGTTTTATTTATTATATTTTTATCTATTTTTTCTCTCTCTTATTTATTAAAAAATTAAAATTTAATAAAACACAATAAAAATGAATGTTCCAATTATACACAACAAGGCTTTTAATTACCTGGATACGTTTATTGTATTTTTTTTTTCCCTTCTTAATAAGGTTGGGTCAAGTCCAAAGGCAACTTTTGGATTGTACCAAACATTTCTTTTTAGATTTAGTCATGGAATATTAATTTGTAGGTTTCTCTAAAAAAGTGATAAAGGTGACGCATTAATTAAGTAAGTGAACGAAGCGAGAAGAGAATCTTTCACGCGACACGTATCAAAGTCGACTACCACGATCTACACAAACACGTTACCGTATAAACCCGCATTTATGCACAAAGATCTTGTCTTTTGATTCCAAGACATTTTCTAATACGATGTTGGTACGGTTTTTTTAATATTTTAAAAATGTTTACATAACTCATTGTAAAATTTTAAAATATAATTAAAAGAAATTATTTATTAAAAATTTAATAAACTATTATTTTTAATTTATAATAATTTATTAATTTACAAAAATTAAACATATTAATTTAGCTTTTAACAATTGAAAAATTAATTTATTTTAATTTATTAATTTACAAAAATTATTCGATTAATTTAATTTTTAACAACAATAATTATTAAAGTAATTTTAGTCTTAAAATTAATGCATAATTTATTTTTCATAAGCTCGACATTCATGACATCCTTGCCAAGTGAACAATTACGCAAATCTAACAGTTAATAACTATCCTTAGAATTCAACCTTATGTTTGGTAAAACTACACAATTTTTAAAACTAGTTTTGGAAAAAAAATTATCTTAATTATAAACTAAAATTTACTTTAAAGACTCATCCTAATTAATAAAAAATATTTATATTAAACACAATAAAAAGACAATTTAAAATATAATAAAATTTGTGTGAATATACATATGATTTTACATTTTTGTACAAAATGTCTTTTTAAAGAGAAAACAATATTTTTTTTAACGCTTTATAATTTATGCGACGTGCGTTTTTGAAAATTTCTTATTATTCGAATTCTGATAGGAGGAAATTGTATAATTTAATAGGTAAGGACTGAGGAGGACCGAGGGGCCAGGAGATCGACTCTCCTGTAAATAACATCCAATAACAATCATTGGCGTAACCATCTCCATGCGACATTTCGCAATGCCAACTTATTTCTTCGGCTCATCAATGCAAACACATGAGTGCAAATACTTGTTCCTAACTCGCAAGTAAACCCTCAAAGACAACCTTTACCAACTCTCTCGCTAAATGTCAAATATCAAATAAACAAGCAAACCATATAAATTACATTCCTAAAAACCCGTATATATGAGAGAGAGAGAGAGACCAGTCCAACAACGACTTCACACTTTGCTGAGAATCTTCGCACTTATTGAGCTCCATTCCATTCATTTTCTGATCTTCTTCTGTTTTACTTTCCGGTCCTTGTTACCCCGCCGCCTCAGTCACTAATTTAAATCTCTTTCGCCATCGGTCCTACACCTCTTGGAGAACAGTACTTGTCGTCCCTGGCTGGACAGTTTTGTTTTTTAATTCTGCTGCCGGGGAAAGATTTCGGCTGCTTGGGTCGTCGGGGATTTTCATGGTGGTTACGTTTGTGCACATGTATGCGTGTTCATTTAATGAACTCCTCGTGATTCGATCTGATCGAGATTGTGTAGTTTGAGGGTTCTTGATATAGTTCGGAAGTGGCAGCCTAGGATTTGGTTACAAGTTTGTCGGCTTCTTTTTCCTTTTTACGCATGGTTATTCTTTAGTTAGTGAAGTCTGCAACTCCAAGTATTCGGAAAAATCTTAGTTTACTAATATTGTGATGCGTGAAGTGAAGTTACATTAAAACTACGTAAACAGGAGAAGTGTTTTTATTTCTTGATTGCACCGCATATGGCGGCAGCTTTGGCGGGAGATGATCTGGAGAGATCAGTGAGCAACCGAAGCAGCTTTGCATCGGTGAGTCGACGGAGCTGGACATCGAATAGCTTCCGGGATGTATGGATGGCGCAGCCGGATGTCTTTAACAGGAGTGAGAGGCGGGGCGAGGACGAGGACGAGCTCCGGTGGGCGGCGATTGAGCGGTTGCCGACATACGACCGCATGACGAAAGGGGTGTTAATGAATGTGTTGGATAATGGAAAAGTTGTACAAAATGAGATTGATTTGAGAAAGCTTGGAGCGCAAGACAGGAAGCACTTGATTGAGAGTATATTGAAAGTTGCTGAAGAGGATAATGAGAAGTTTCTTAGGAGAGTGAGAGAGAGAAATGATAGGTCAGTTTCAGTAAATGCTTCTTCATTAGCTTTCTATCTTTCTTTCCTGACAAGTTTGCTTAATTTTCTTCATGTTTGTTTCTTGTTAAGTTATTTGATTATGACCTACCAAAGGAAGTCTTCTATGTAGGGTTGGGATTGAGACTCCTAAGATCGAAGTGCGATATGAGCATCTATCGGTGGAGGGAAAAGTGTACTTTGGGAGCAGAGCTCTTCCTACTCTTCTTAATGCTACTTTAAACATATTTGAGGTCTTTCAATCTTCTTCTTGGTTTTTCTGATGACAAACTTTTATTATATATATATACTGAGAACTTAAAGATTAGTTATTTAATGAATAAAGTTGAAACTTGGATGTTATGGCAGAATGTTCTTGGACTGATTCGTGTTGTTCCATCCAAAAAGAGAAAAATACAAATTCTTCAAGATGTCAGCGGAATTGTCAAACCATCGAGGTATCCATACTAAATCGTCACAACCACTTCATTCCAATGATTATTATAGCTAGCATTTTTTTTTCATCAAAGCATTCTTGTTTTATGTTCTTTTTTTTGGGGATCATTTTTATGCCTATTTCTTGTCTATTAAAATGATATTCATTTTCTGCCAATATGTGATTATTTTTCAGGATGACTTTACTTCTTGGTCCTCCTGGAGCTGGGAAAACAACACTCCTGCAAGCTCTGGCAGGAAAACTCGATCATAACTTGAAAGTATATTTTCTGCTTCTTGAAATATTGTTTGCTGCTGGCCCATTTTGTATACCAGTTAAGCTGACTTAGTAGTTTCTGAATGACATTGTGAACAGGCTACTGGCAGAATCACCTATTGTGGTCATGAATTTAATGAATTTGTTCCTCAGAGGACTTGTGCTTATATTAGCCAACATGACCTTCACTTCGGAGAAATGACAGTCAGAGAGACATTGGACTTCTCTGGACGCTGCTTAGGAGTGGGATCACGATACGAAATGCTAGCAGAACTCTCGAGACGAGAGAAAGAAGCAGGAATTAAACCAGACCCTGAGATTGATGCATTCATGAAAGCAGCGGCAATGGCAGGCCAACAAACCAATTTGGTTACTGATTATGTCCTCAAGGTTTATTACATTCATTTCAAATAGTATGGTATATCTTGTTTATTTTTCTTAAATACTCTTTTCACACATTAAAGAAGTAAACCTGTAGACTAACTGAAGAGTCTTCAACAGATACTGGGGTTGGATATTTGTGCAGATATTACGGTTGGGAATGAGATGATAAGAGGTATATCTGGAGGACAAAAAAAACGTCTGACTACAGGTATTCTTCTCTGACTAAGGTCAAGCACTTGGCCAAAAGGCTGGTCCTAACCCGAAGTCAACGAGTAAAGTTCAGTTAGACCGGAATGGAAATCATATATGATTCATTTGTCTGGTTTCCATATTCTTGATGCATAATTGAAATGCTGTATGAAATGGATGCAGGGGAGATGCTGGTAGGACCAGCAAAGGTTCTTTTAATGGATGAAATATCAACAGGGTTGGACAGTTCAACTACATTTCAGATATGCAAGTTCACGAGGCAAATGGTTCATATCATGGATGTAACAATGATTATTTCTCTTCTACAGCCAGCACCGGAGACATTTGATCTTTTTGATGACATTATCCTACTAGCAGAAGGTCAGATTGTTTATCAAGGTCCTCGTGATCATATCCTAGAATTCTTTGAATACATGGGTTTCAAATGCCCGGAAAGAAAAGGAGTAGCTGACTTCCTGCAAGAAGTAACTTCCAAGAAAGACCAAGAACAGTATTGGTACAAGAAGGACGAACCTTATAGATTTCTTTCGGTTTCCGAGTTCGTGCAAGGCTTCAGCTCATTCCATATAGGCCAAGGGCTCGCATCAGATTTGAGCAATCCTTA
Source organism: Erythroxylum areolatum (assembly GCA_024520975.1). Taxonomy (NCBI): domain Eukaryota; kingdom Viridiplantae; phylum Streptophyta; class Magnoliopsida; order Malpighiales; family Erythroxylaceae; genus Erythroxylum; species Erythroxylum areolatum. The sequence continues at coordinate 67,894,107 of JANIJH010000005.1, forward strand.
TGATAAATCAAGAATTCATCCGGCTGCATTAGTGACAAGCAAGTATGGGATTTCAAATTGGGAACTTTTCAAGGCATGTTTCTCAAGGGAGTGGTTGCTGATGAAACGAAATTCTTTTGTTTATATATTCAAGACGTCCCAGATAACAATAATGTCAATATTTGCCTTCACTGTGTTTCTAAGGACAGAAATGAAAGTTGGGACAGTGCAAGATGGACAAAAGTTCTTTGGAGCATTGTTTTTCAGTCTAATTAATGTGATGTTTAATGGGATGGCAGAACTTGCAATGACAGTCTTCAGTCTACCTGTGTTTTATAAGCAAAGGGACTTCTTGTTTTATCCTCCATGGGCTTATGGATTACCAATCTGGTTGCTTAGAATCCCATTATCATTTGTGGAATCGCTGATATGGATTGTCTTAACCTATTACACTATCGGTTTTGCACCATCTATTCGCAGGTGAATTGAGTTCAAAATTTTCGTCTTACTGATGTTGTAGTAGCATCTTCACTCAAAACACATCTTCCTTTGCTTCCTCAGGCTTGTCAGACAGTTTGTGGCGTTTTTTGGTATACACCAAATGGCTCTATCCCTTTTTCGTTTCACTGCTGCCGTTGGAAGAACACAAGTTGTCGCAAACACACTGGGAACTTTCACCTTGCTTATAGTTTTTACTCTCGGAGGATTTGTAATAGCCAAGAGTAAGCAGTTGATTCATCGCCTTATCATTTTTTTTGGCTACATCAAAGGGCATTGATACATGTTCACATTGGTAGTTACAGAAGAGAATCAGCCTCGCCCTTATTATGCTTTATAACTTTAATTCGAGTAACAAATATATTGATGAAACTATTTGTCAATATCTGGTTATAAATTAAGCATCATCTTGCTCTGCTTCAGATGACATTAAGTCTTGGATGCTATGGGGCTATTATATTTCTCCAATGATGTACGGACAAAATGCCATTGTCATGAATGAATTTCTGGACAAAAGATGGAGTGCAGTAAGTACCCTTTATAGATTGTCTTCAACTCATCTCAATTCTGCTTTGGTTTCTATGTCCTAACTGTTCTGTAATGCACAGCCTAATCCAGATCCTAGGATTGATGCACCTACTGTTGGAAAAGTCCTGTTGAAATCGAGAGGCTTTTTTACTGATGATTATTGGTTTTGGATTTGTGTTGGAGCACTTTTTGGTTTTTCTCTTCTATTCAACATATTATTCATTGCAGCCTTAACTTACTTGAATCGTAAGTTATTTCACCTCCTGTCTCCTCGTCTTTGGAACAGACGATGAATGGGATACCTGACATCAAAATTTCCTGTGTTCATATTTTACTTGCAGCTTTTTCCGATTCAAAACTTGTCATTGGCGATGATGATGACAAGAAGAAGAAGCAGAAATCAACTTCTGCACTATATGGAACAGAAGGTTTAAGCCAATGCCTCCACTTCCTTGCATAAATTCTAACACATTTTTCAGCCAACATTAGAACTCTTCATTCATGAATGAAATTGTTTCCTCTTGTATATTACAAACAATTATAGAATCAAACCCACTGTTAATGTGCTTGAAAGTTGAAACATGTCCACTGAAATCATCTTCTGAATGTTTTAAAAATTTCGTGAACAATTACAGGGGTTGACATGGAAGTGAGGAATTCCTTGGAAAACGCTGGACCAAATAACGAACCAAAAAGAGGGATGGTTTTGCCCTTCCAACCACTTTCACTTGCTTTCAACCATGTCAACTATTGTGTGGATATGCCAACCGTAAGTCATCAGGAACTTTGAACTTTACATTAATAAAAGGACCATATTGAAGAAGAAGTGCTTCTTCTAGACATGCTATTGAAATGAGCATCTGGTTTTCCGCAATAGGAAATGAAGAATCGAGGAGTTGAAGAAAATCGCCTTCAACTGCTACGAGACGTTAGTGGCGCTTTTAGACCTGGTATATTGACAGCTCTGGTGGGTGTAAGTGGTGCAGGGAAGACTACGTTAATGGATGTATTGGCTGGAAGGAAAACAGAAGGCTATATTGAAGGAACTATAAGTATATCTGGTTATCCAAAGAAGCAAGAAACATTTGCTCGTGTCAGTGGTTACTGTGAACAGAATGACATTCATTCACCACATATTACTGTTTATGAATCCATTTTGTTCTCAGCCTGGCTCCGTCTTTTCAAAGATGTTAACTCAAAAACTCGAAAGGTGTGTTAGCTTCGTCAGAATTATGAACATTAATAAGTTTGTGAAAGTTGCGATATTGTTTCACGTTTTATGCTTTCTACTTCACTTAGCTGCCCCTACTGCCGGAATTATCCTCTGATGAGCTCCTTGGGGTTTACTATGACACTAAATTTTCTGTTTCCATGTGTTCTGCAGAAGTTTGTTGAAGAAGTGATGGAGTTGGTTGAGCTAAATCCCATTAGAGATGCATTGGTTGGACTTCCAGGAGTGAATGGTCTATCAACAGAACAAAGGAAGAGGCTAACGATAGCTGTAGAGCTGGTTGCCAACCCTTCAATTATCTTCATGGATGAACCCACTTCGGGACTTGATGCCAGATCTGCTGCCATTGTTATGCGTACTGTAAGAAATACTGTAGATACGGGGAGGACAGTTGTGTGCACAATTCATCAACCTAGCATAGACATCTTTGAAGCTTTTGATGAGGTCTGTGTTCATTTGTATATGTTTATATCTGTATTCCGTTTGAATCTGTTCAACTTTATGTCTTGGCTGCTTCAGCTATTACTGATGAAAAGAGGTGGTCAAGTAATTTATGCTGGACCTCTTGGACACCATTCGCACGAGCTTGTAGAATATTTTGAGGTAAACGTATCTTTCTTTACTATTTTTGTCTCCAATTCACCAAATACTGATTAGCTATAATTCATCATTAATCTTGAGATCAAGCGACTTAATGTTACTACTAGTGATGGAAATTGCATGCAATTGTGGTATTTCAATACAGGCCATCCCAGGAGTTCCTAAGATCAAGGATGGAATCAACCCTGCAACATGGATGCTTGAAGTCAGCTCTCCTGCCATGGAGTCCCAGCTAGATGTGGATTTTGCAGAAATTTATGCCAACTCTTCCCTCTATAAGTAAAAGTTTTTACTTAATTATACATTGAAGAGCTTAGTTTTCAGTTCTTCCACTCATTTTCCACATTATACAGGATGAATCAGGAACTTATCAAAGAACTTAGCACCCCCACACCAGGGTCTAATGATCTGTACTTCCCAACCAAGTATTCACAACCTTATATTACACAAATCAAAGCTTGTTTCTGGAAACAGCGTCAGTCCTATTGGAGAAATCCCGAGTATAATGCCATTCGTTTCTTCCTGACCATATTTATCGGGTTTCTTTTTGGTCTGATTTTCTGGAACAAAGGACAGAAGCTGTAAGTCTTCTGATGTTCTCTTATCAAATTCTATCATCGTGGACAACTTCACTCTAATAAAAATCCCGCGTGCAGATCAAAACAACAGGACGTGATGAATATTTTGGGAGCCATGTACTCTGTTATACTTTTCCTTGGTGCGACCAATTCGGCCTCAGTTCAGCCTGTAGTTGCTATTGAAAGAACAGTTTTCTATCGTGAAAAAGCAGCTGGAATGTATTCCTCACTGGTCTTTGCATTTGCTCAGGTAAATATGGTAGTCATCTCTTGAGAAGTTTCTCCCATCCCTTCTGGATAGGAAGTCATAAAGGGACCTGCTAAAAATTTTACATCTGCCCATCTAAAGGACATTCCTGAAAGATCTGTCTCTGATTAATTCAAATTGATTTCAATTATATGAAGAAATTGATACGACATTGGCATGCACAAGTTCATAGTTCTGAGGAACTGTTTTTATCTTTGAAGGTGGCGATAGAGGCGATTTATGTGGCAGTCCAAACTATCGTTTACGCCCTTCTGCTTTTCTCTATGATGAACTTTGAGTGGAAACTTGCAAAATTCCTCTGGTTTTACTGTATCATATATTCAAGCTTCGTTTACTTCACATTGTATGGGTTGATGACTGTGGCCCTGACTCCAGGACATCAAATTGCTGCCGTTGTTATGTCCTTTTTCTTTTCCTTATGGAACTTGTTCTCTGGCTTTCTCATTCCCAGGATGGTACGTAGCCTTAAATTTCCTACACTGAATTATTTTTCTCTTATCTTGATAACATTTGGTTGTTGATTGCAGCAAATTCCTGTATGGTGGAGGTGGTACTACTGGGCTAACCCGGTGTCTTGGACAGTATATGGTCTTGTGGCATCTCAGATAGGTGATAAAAGTAATCCTGTGGTCATACCTGGAGCTGGGACAGTGCCAGTGAATGTGTTCATCAAGGAAGCTTTGGGTTTCGATTATGACTTTCTGCCTGCGGTTGCCATTGCCCATATTGGATGGGTTCTGATCTTCTTCTTTGTGTTTGGTTACGGTATCAAGTACCTTAATTACCAAAAAAGATAAAACACAAGTGGAACTTCATATCTGTGTTATACATAAAGAAAGTTGGGAAAAAGTCAAGTATACATAAAACACTCGTGTTTCATCTTTTTTTAGGCTTTTGGATACCACAGCTAGGATTTTGATCGGGTGTCATAAAGGCAGCCATTAACTACAGTGGAAAAAGCCATGGATTCATTTGTTTTGGTGCTGATAAACAAATTTCAGACTAAACTACAAATATTTATTGACTTGTAATTTCTTTATGTTGTGGGGAAACGTTAATAAATTTTGAAGTCAAAAATAAAGTAACAATAAGAACATTAAAATTTTTATACTGATTCGGCAATGTCTACGTCGAGTTTGGAGACGACTAAATATTTCACTATAATCAATGAGAGCATACAATAGTGTTTATCACTCAATTTTTCAAAAGATCCAAAATTAATCCAAACTTACTAAAGAGAAAACAATATTATATATATATGTATATATATTCTTCTCTCCCTCTCACTATTCTTCTCTCTTCTGAAAATTTTTTTACTCTCTCACACTAAACAACTTCTCTCTTCTCACACCAGAAATCTTATATTTTCTCCTTCGTTGTTGTTGCTTCTCTGTTATAGAGAATTCCATGGGTGAATGTCAAAATTAGTTGTATCAAACTTCATCGAAAAATCAAGTCTCTATTTGTGACTCAACAATTACCGAAAGCAAGCTACAATTTCTAACTTTGAGTAGCTGAAATTTCTGGCAGAAGCTGAGATTTCTAAATTTGAGAAAATCCTAACACTTTACACACTACAAATTATAAACGAGCATCAAGACACTGTTGTTCCATCTTCCATGCCAGTTCTATGATAATATTTTTGCCAAATAGGCGGTCATTGTAACAACACGTGTGACTTAAACTACAAGGACAGGACGCACTTAGGAGCTAGCATCGTCTTGTCTCAAAAAAGGTTCATTTCAGCATATGGTTTCAGATAACCAGTCCATTAAATAGGCTCAGGTTACAACTTTCAAGCTCAAATTTAATTAAAAAAAGATGCTTTTTATATTTTTAATTTTATAATAATTATTTTAAAAAATTGACGAATTATTTTTAAAAAAAATTGGCGACCCGGCTCATTGCTGTTCATTTCTTGACTTTTTTTGTAAACCTGTTCAAAGTGTTTTTGCTCTTACGAGTTGTAGTATCATTGTTGCTTTGAGCTACTACCTTGGTTCTTAATTGACTTTTTGAGTTATGTAGTTTGCTTGTTTAGAGGTTGTTATTCTTGTATGATTGAGTTTTGCTTCGGAGTAACCTTGGGTAATGAATAAATCACAGGATGGATTCAGAATCAGAGGCTCCAATTAAAATAGGAAAACCACATCCATGCACGTTTAAAATAATAACACAATCATCTGGAAAAAATAAAAACAAACAAACTGAATGCTTCAAATACATGTACAACGCAAACTAAAATGTAAAATCAAATGCTGACAGCGCTAGTTTCGGAAGTGGAGCGAGGCAACTGGTGTAGAACACTAGTTGGAGACGAGTTGGAAGCGGAAGATCTTAGTACCTCCGCCAGAGGTCCTCCCATGGAAGCCACTTGGTGGTTACTCCAGGCAGCTCCCCAGTTCAGATGTGGCTGCTCCCTTTCACTGCCTCCGGTGGAACCTGCCTCCTCTCCGTTGCCAGTGGATAGTTTCAGCGACACATCCGACGATGAGTTTCCAGGCATTGAAATTGACAAGCAAGTGGCAGAGTTCATCGGACTAGCGTTACTTCCAGCATTTTCTGATTCTTGAACGGATCGTGGCCAGTCGTCGAAAAAATGCCTCAAAATGTGGCCATCTGGTTTCTTACCAACCTCATTTTGAGGTCCAAAGAGACCCTTTGTTTCAGTTCTCGAATCTAAGGAACTGTACAAGAAACAGCATATAGTATTTCAGAAAATATTATTTAACTCAACAAGGAAACATACGAAATGTTGTTGACGAAATTGCATAACCAAAAGAAAAGCATATCCTAAAGCTGTGGTTAGGGTTAGTTTGTGCAGAGCCAGTCTCTAAACTAGATTTCAGACATACTCGACAGTCTTTCATGGGTCCTACTACCCTACCCCGGACTAATTGCTTAGTTGAATTCTAGCACAGAAGCGAAGCTTGTGCTCTATACCAAATTTTACATTTGTGGCTGTACTCATACAAGATTGGCTTCAAAGAAAAGGAAAGGAAAGATACTCACTAAACTGAAACTTAATAATGTAAATTCGGTGAAAGGAGGAAGCTAACTTTTACCTGTGATCAAGGTGGTGAAGAAGATCAACAGAAGGCGATTTCGCTGAAAAAGAAAAAGTGGTCCCATTAACACCCCCTACAACAGATGGTGCACTACTAGGAGGGGTGATGGTATTGAAAGCAGCAACACCACATCCACCGCCGAGTCCATCGCCGCCGCCCGCGTTGGAAGAGATGGTCGCGGTGTTGGTGGGGATTTCCACAGGCTTTCTTGAACGGTTGCGGCCACGATGCACGTGGCGCTCGCAATATTTCTGGCCGGCCACCACGTCCCTCGAGCACCTCCATTTCTTTCCATCTGTTCTCCGGCACCGTCCTGGCTCTGGATCCATTGCCAGTCTTCCCCAGTAACCTATTTGCCAGAATGTCAGTGTTATTTTAAACTCAACTAAGTTATCATAAACAGGATTTTTCCTATCATATATGACCTATAAAAACTAATTAAACAGAACAAATCTGAAATCAATGGTTTTAGACATTCTTTTAGGTGTTTCTTTGACCAAATATTCAAGGCAACTGTACTGTTAAGAAAATATGCAGAATAAAGAATTGATAGTACAAAACGCAAAGACAAAAACATGCATTTTAATTATACGAGGTCATGATTTCCAACAAGAGCAAGAACTGGCCAACCCAGGCACGCATTTCCCCCAAAAAAAAAAATCTTTTCTTTAAGTATAGAAAAAGAAATAATCTTTAAACGTTGCAAAACCTGAACCAATGAAAAACTATAAGGAAATGAGAGTATTGAGCTCGTACAGGCCGGTTGATAATGAGAGAAATGTTGAAGAGGATGGTGCAAGATATATGAAGCAGAGTGAAGAAGACTCTTCTTAATTGGCTGCAGAAGTTCAGAAGGAATAGCTGCACCAGCCAGCATATATCTGTAGATCAGAGCCTGCAACTCTAGTTCTTGCCACTGAGATAAGCTAAAGTGACTTCCCATTCCTAATAAACAGAAAAAACAACAAAGAGAAACATTAAAACCCTAACAAAGAGTGAAAGTGAGTATGAAGCAAGGTGAAGGGAATAAATTAAGGCCGTCAAGAAAGAGACGTTGAATAGCAGGAAGTATTCATTGTTAGTTTGAGATAAGAGAAGTGTGCAAGAAAAGGTAAAGAAAGAAACCTTTACTTGGAAATCCGATGTTGGTAGCTGTGGTTGTGTCTGCAGATATTGCTGACAGGTTACTGAATTTGCTGTTTTGTTCAGGTGAGAACAAAGGAAGAGCAGAAGATGCTGATAGTGGCTGCTGATGATGTTGCTGTTGGTGGTGGTGTGGTTGATGGCAATCAAGGAGTTTTGGCATCTTTGAAGAAGGATGTTGCTCTGACTGATGCTGGTTTCTCCATTGCTTCAGATGCAAGTCCATAGAGAGAGAGACAGGGAGAGAGAATGCTGAGTTTGGTTGCTTGCTTGCTTTTGGTTGGGTGGGCCTTTAATAGGCTTTGTTTGGCGTGTTGGGTAATATGTGAAGAGAAAGTTTGCATAAGCTTTTTGCAGGGACTTCTGTAGGTTCTTTTATAACTTTGGCAGATACCCAACAAGAAGTGATCGGTAGAAAGAGAGTGTGTTTATGGCCAGTGGAGAAGCCTTAGGGGCACTCGAGAAAAAGACAAATCAGACAAAGACAGGCGATGGTAAAATTGAATGTGACAAACAAATAATATTATATTTAACATCATTATATAACTTTCATACACACAAAGAGGAGCTAGGCAATAACCTGCAGTCTCTACAATACTTTTGCCTTGGAAATCGAAAGTATTGTTTTTACTTTTGAGAGGAACAGCTTGAATAGCTCTATATCATGTGACACAAACAGAAGTCTGAACATATCCTTTTGCTAACCTTTAACTTTCCATTGATTTACACAGAGAATTGAGGAAGAGACTAAAGCCGACAAAAAATGCAGCCGAGCTCAGAAGGCATTTGTAGTTTCATGTCTCAACCTTTTACACTCTATTCTCCTTGCCCTGTGAACAAAGAGCTCTTTATCATCTAGTTACTGCTACTCTTGTCGCCTGCACATCTTCGAATTTTGCTTTTGTTTAACAGGCGTATAAGATGACTAAGCTTTAGATCAATCAACAATGCTTAAAAGCTCCAAAGTCCTAGCAATTTGATTAATCAAATCGGTTTCTACAAAATAACCTTTGTTTCGTCGTGTCTAGTAAGTCCTGACTTTTGACAGAAAATATGACAATTGTCAGTGGTATTAGAAGCTATGCCCAACAGGAACAGAAATGTCCCTGTGAATTCCTTCCTTGCAAGATTATTAAGACAAGTACAATAAGAAGATAATGACACAAATGTCTTGTTTGACACAGCACAGAAACACCTTTTTTTTTTCTAAAGAATAAATAAAACAAATAACCCTTCCTTTTACCTCACAGAACAAAATAAATATAATAAAATTATTTATAATTTAAAGATTAATCTCAACTATTTAGCCCACTATACTTGTAGAAAGCTTTTAACGGGGAGTGGTCCAAGCCCGAGCCGGAACTGAACTAAAGGTGTGAGCCGTGACGGCTCTGTCAAGCCGAATTATATGAAAGCTTCCTTGACATATTTACCCTTATTAACTCCCAATATTTGCTTGCCCTAGCTAAGTCTTTTTGTCCCTATTTCAAACTTTTCTCACATGGCTTCCTGGCTCCCGCTGCCACCTATTAGTTTTGTTCGTGCTTTCCGAGAAATTCTCCAACTTACTCATAACTTCGCTTTCACTCTTTCTTTGTTTAACTCTTCAACATTAACTTCTGGATTGAGTCGTCTTAACTCAGCTCAAGATGGTCTATTTTCTTCCTAGCTTTGTCCCTTCACAGTTCACAGGCTCCGAACCATGATCAAACGCTGGAAAAAGAATAACTGAGGAAAAAGACAATAAGTTTGATTTAATGACTTTTATCAGTATTTTAAAAATCGGATCAAATCAGTTGGTCGAATCGAAAAACTGATGACTTGAAGTATGAAACGATTAAATTTAGCTCGTATTTTTTGTGAATGATTGACCTGTTTATTTTAAGATCAGACCGATAAAAACCGTTGAATTAGTGAAAGAAAGAACCGGCTGATTCATTTGAAATGTCTTGATTTTGATGATTTCAACTTGAATAAATATTATGATTAGTGATCTTTTTTAATCTTTTTGATACAATATGCTCACTGAGTTTTATTATCTTATTTTTTATCGTATTTGGTAAATTTTTTTTTAAAATTATATATTTTAAAGTTTGAAGGTTTAAGTTAAGTTTACAATTAGATAAATAAATAATTAAATAATATGCTTAAAAAATTATCTTATATGTAATATATAAAATAAAATTTTATATATTTATTAATCACTAATTCGATCACGATTAAATTTTAATTAAATTATTAACTCTTAAATCAGTTATTTCTTCTATTTAATTACCGGTACGATTTTTAAATCATGAATTTTACAAGCCTTACGCGTCTCTTCTATTCCAGCTTTCATTCCTTCTTTTATGTAAAAGTGCATTCTTTTCCCCCTTGCCATAATCATATCAACCATTTTAGAGCACAGATGACTCAGAAGGAGGTCAAAGGATAGGGAAGAGCCCTGACCTGAAGAAAGAAAAATATCAACCTGACAGACGATGTCAGGAAAGTCCTGATGACTAGACAACAACTGGCTGCTTGGACTTGCATCTTGTTTTCCCTTCTTTTTCGGCATTGTTAGGTACTAAGTTATAATTAATCACAACTTATACAATACGACTTAATGCTTGTGGGGTGACTATTCATTCCCGATTTTTTTTTCCCCTCTTTCAAAATTAAACATTTGAACTACTGTTTATCAAAAGCTTTAATGCTTCATATTTACAACATAAAATTTTGTACTTCATAAAATAAACACATACATTTATTTTTAATTTTTTATCAATATAATTTATTATATGCTACATATTAATTGCATTAAAAATTTTGATTAAAAATTAATGTAAAATATGTGTATTATTATTTTAAAATTGTTAAAGCCTAAAATAAATATTTCCTCTCTTTTTTAGTCAGTTCAACTAATTTTATATGTAAAAAAACTAAAAATATACTAAATCATAAAAACATAAAAATTTTAATCTTTATTCTTTTTCTACCGATAACCTGAATTATTTTAAAGTGTTTTTCCTAAATTTTATTAAATTAAAATTATACATAACAATAAATTAGGCAAACTTGAATTTAAGTTAAATTTTAAAAGAATTTAAATCATTGATTTGAACTAAAAAATAAAAAACGTAAATTTTTAAAAATTTCCAAGCTTTTTAATTTTCAAAATTTTTGAAGTAGACTAACATCGGATTCGAACCGGGCGGATTGAAATACCAAAACCATTTAAGACGTGTCAAAAAAATATGTGATATGTGCACAAGGATTGTACAACAAACGATGTTGACCCTATCCCATGTGTATGTATAACTAGAAAAGTTGCGGAAACTGTAGGGACGAAAGTTAGTACTTAAAAGTTACAGACAAGAGGACGTCATGCTCACGATGTAGTTAGTTGTTTCAAACTCCTCACAGCTTTAATCCGACACATCTAACGTCTGCTTCGCCATATATATGTATCCGTCCCACCCCACCAATGTTTGTTTTTAAAATAACATATTTTAAATAAGTTATTAATTAATAATTTAAAATTAAGGGATATATGATTGATGAATTCAGAAATTTAATTGGAAATTATCATGTCAGTTCGCACCTCCGACAGGGCAGGTAGAAATTAAATGTTAATGAATGGATAACCGAACATGTTTAGAACTTAAATAGTACTATAGGCGTTCTAGTTTAGTGAGGCTTCTAAGTGGATACCTTGCGAATTGGGCAGAAGACTGGGTCAGGGGAGTCAGAAGAGCACATAGCCCACAAGCCAAGAAAAACAATCTTGGATCAAACAGCTCTTGCGTACGGATCTTAAGTTGTGGGACCCTACATTGAACGTCCACGTCATCTAACATGATTTTACAAGAGTAATTTAATCTACAGGAGAGCCCAGTTTCTCACATGATGACTGGGAAACATCACGTCACTGACACATTTGTCAGTAAAGTAATTTTTGTTTTAGTTTGGGTGTGTCAGAACTCAGAAACCTTTACTCCACATTAATAATAAAAAAAATATTTTTTAAAATTAGAAAATATTTTTGGGTCAGAAGAGACAGGGCAGCTCAAGTGGGTCCCATCCTCTTTAACTCATTTTTGTCGAGACGAGAAAAGGTCTGCCTTGCCCACGTAGGATAAAGCAAGGCACGCCGGCACGCGACGCCACTCACTACCACGTCACGTGACTTTTTTTCTCGAGGCCACCCCACCCTCCTATTTCTATTTGGCATTTTTGTCGCTTTCTGTTTAATAGAAAACATTGGATGTAGCTTATACACATTTAATAGTTTTATTTTCAAGATTGCAAACTTCTGTGCGAGCTAAAAGAAGCTGATGATTTCAATAGTAAATGCATCACTTGATTTTAATAGTCATTATATCGAGTCCCCTTAAGAAAAGACAAAGTTGAAAAACGTATTCATTTGTGAACAGTACAAAGTTCGGAAGGGAGCATACGATAAACTCCAAGGTTTTAGTATTAAGATTTTTAAAAGCATAGTTGATATTATACAATACAGCTGTATAATATACTAATATGGATTATTTTGCAATTTTTAAAAATTTGAGGGACTATTTTATAAATTTAAAAAATTTCTCGAAATGGTACCCGGTACCAACTGATATCTGTACAATTCTATTCTAGAGCTCAATTCAATACCGAACTCGATACGGTATTCATAACATTGATTGAACTAAAGACGGTTCTAATCAATCTTTTGATGACAACAAAACATAAATCCTACTTATGAGTGTTATGTTAATAAAAATTATATAAGAACAAAATGAAACCACATATAATTTAAGAAAATATTTCGTAAAGTTGATAACAAAAATGATAAAGCTTGCAACTTTCAAAGTAAAGCAAGAACAAAAGAAGATCAAGACACGTCACAATATTTTTATATTAATTATAATCTCACTTTATTAGTTTGGGATGTTAAAGGTTCACTCTATATAAACATTTCACGTCACTACATTGTGCTAATCTTTTCAATCATCAAGTGATAAATCCTTAGTTTTTAAAAGAAAAGCCTTTCTAATCTCTTAATTAAACACTATATGTGCGGCATTTTGAATATTGTTTTAATTATAGTTGTATTAAACAAATCAACTTTGAGCATTTAAGTTGATTAAAATCGTGATTTGGGAGGATTGATAGGCTAATGTAAATTTAAAGTGTAACAGTTTGTAATAATTAGTCTTTGGGTTTTTAACAACTAAGGGAAAGGTTTATTGGTGTAAGTAGACCAAAGTGAAGTATGAGAGGCATGTTTGGCGTCCAGAGAGCTTACAAAAGTTACAAAGAGAGTTTCAGTGCATTGGTGTATGTATAAACTGTAAGACATTTTGTCCATGTCTCATAAAGTTGGACTAACATCAGTTACAATTTTGGTTTTTAAATAAATTATCGGTTAAGTTACGTCATTTGATCCTGATAAAGATAATAAAGTGGCCCAATAAATGATCTAGATTAATGGGTCGAAGTCCGGGTAGAAAATAGGTCCCGATTAGTGTAGACCGGGTCCATATCGGCCTTGTGATGGGGAACCCGATATGGAAGCTATATAAAGGTAAGGTCTCCTGCAGTTACTCAACAGTTCATTCACCAGCATAAGGTTCTCTGACTCGTTAAAAGAGCTCGTGATTTGAGGAAACTGTAGAAAGGCCTTGCTGGTGAGTCGGTAAGCACTTTCCACTAAAGACCCCGAAAGATTCGGAGACGTTTGTGTAAGAAAATCCCGGTGTGAGCATCACATGCCCACGGTGCGGAAAACAAAAATTTTTGTTGCCGGGACCTTCCCGA
>JANIJH010000005.1:67907886-67921813 GCA_024520975.1 Erythroxylum areolatum
GGGAGATTGTAAGACATTTTGTCCATGTCTCATAAAGTTGGACTAACATCAATTGCAATTTTGGTTTTTAAATAAATTACCGGTTAAGTTACGTCATTTGATCCTGATAAAGATAATAAAGTGACCCAATAAATGATCTAGATTAATAGGTTGAAGTTCGGGTGAAAAATGGGTCCCAATTAATGTAGACCGGGTCCATATCGGCCTTGTGATGGGAAAGCCTGATTTGGAAGCTATATAAAGGTAAGGTCTCATTCAGTTACTCAACAGTTCATTCACGAGCATAAGGTTCTCTGACCCGTTAACAGAGCTCGTGATTTGAGGAAACTGTAGAAAGGCCTTACCCGTGAGTCGGTGAGCACTTTCCACTAAAAACCCCGGGAGATTCGGAGACGTTTGGAGCTCGAAATTGGCATCGGAAACAGAGATGGAACCGAAATCTAGGTATTCCACATTACCTTCGTTTTTAATCCTTTCATGTAGATCCGGTGTACGTAATAAGGCTCCCATTACGTACTAACATAAGCATGAAATAAGTCTCTATATAATTGGTATTAAAAAGAAAGAGAACTATAAAGTTATATTGAGTTATGGGGCAAATACGAACCCACTATTAAGTCTGTAAAGCGTTTCGAACGCCACATAGAAGATACTTTTTAATAACTTTTAAAGTTCAATGAACAACAAGAGATAAAACACTCACGACTCTCAGTATTTTATGACTCAAATATGTCTTTATTGATTAATAATATCCCCTTATATATGGTGAATATTAAAAACATGATAGACATCTTAATTGTAAGTGTATTAAAGATTCCTAGTTAAATTAAAACTCCAACTATTGGTACTACTTAAATTGGAACTTTAAGAGTCCTTATTCAATTAAGAAACTAACTACTGGTTCTACTAGCTAAACTCGTAGAAAATTTAAGAGTCCTTATTCAATTGACCTTGTAACATGTTCTAATCCAACAAAAAAACTAATGAACAATAACTAAACCATATAAATCTTATTTTGAGTTTAATAATCAAGCAAAGTACATCTCAGTTACAATTAGAAAAAGATTGTAATAGAGCATAATCTTTAAGTAATTAAATTAGATTCAATTATATGACCTTTACTTTAGACACTTCTTCAACTCCAACTTGTAAAGTTGGTCCAATAAGTAGATACGATGCATCTCTAATTAACTAGTTATGCTTACATTAAGGGCCATTATCTTAGGCAATTGATTATGAATTTAAGTTAGGATGGTTTCTCTTCACAATGAAAGTATATGTAAGTGTCACTCCTCATTATGGTAAAGGAGATGTTATAACTTGGATTTCTTTTCATTCATTAAACGAAGGCGAACTCTTTAGTGAACATTGGAGAGTGAGCATATAAGCTAAGGATTATTTGGACAAATTATTATAAATCAATTTGCAATCTCTCTTTGTTATTCTTCTTGCTCATTGTGTTTGTGTGACTTATTCATTATAGTTATGATTACCTTTATATAATATTATCTCACACATTTATTTATAAAAAATAATTCAGTAATTTTAGAAAAAGTTTTTAAAGTACACACACGAATCACTTCCCTCTCTCTTTTCATTTAGGGATCAATATGGTATCATAACAACTTCATTCATTGTATATATGTTTATAACAAAACTTTAGCAAAAGTGATTATGGCATAATTTTATCACTTTTTAACCAAAAGGGCTAAGATATTGATATTTCTCTATTTACCAATAAAAATAATTACTCAAATTGGAAAAATAAGATAAAGTACTTTTTCATAATTGAAAGATTGTAGTTATGAGGGATTATAGACAAAAGTGATGCAATGTCAATGATGAGATATTGGATGATTTGAATAATAAGGCAATATATGTTCTTGGTTCATTTAGTAGAAAAGTTTTAAATACTGTGTCAATTTGAAAAAATACTTACAGTATTTGACACACACTTGAAGTTGCAAATGATGGCACTATGAATAAAGAAATGTCGTTACAAATAAATAAGTGAAAAAGAAGAAGGAGGATCATATGATAAATAAGGTACCAAAGGCTATATTTGATCATACAAGCAATTGAAGAGTGTAGAATATGAAATTAGGTTGGAAAGTATGTGTTTTATGATCAATAATGATAAGGTACCCTCTAATTCCTATTCTTGTAATGATAATGATTGTGACATTAATTTGTTATAAATCAACTTTTTGAGTTTAAGAAATAAAATCTCTTTCAAATTCAAGAAAGCTCAAAAGCTTATAGATACATGTATAAATAAGAATGAAAAATTGAAATGTAAATTGCATGAATTTAGAATTTCTAAGAGTGCGGTTGTTTTAAATGAAAACTGACAAGAATTCAAAATGACATATTTTCCTCTTTTAATATTTAGTCCTTTATGCGTATTTTATTCTTAAATATACTTATTATGCTTATATATTTATTTAGGAAGAAAATGAAGGTCTTAGGAGAAAAATGAAGATATTTAGTGATTATGGACTATTTCAATAGTGCTACCTGAATACAAATAACTTTCTCTTCCGTACTTCAATTAAGAGGATAAAGATGACATGAAAAGATTAGGAGAGGATTTCGAATTTTCATGCTTTTAGGTTTGAGATATTTTAGTTATACAGGGCTTGAAATATGTCTATGTTCTAGAGCATGTTTCGTTCTAAAATATTATAGATGAAGAAACAACTTTGAGACTATTTGTGCTTAATCACATATACCTCTAGGAAAGATTTATACAAAAATTATAAAAAGATACATTCTAAGACAGAATTGTCAAATCTTGTGTCCATCTCTAAAAAAATTACATAAACATACATGTCCTAGGACATAGACGTGTTACAGCCCATTTCCATCTCCAATAAAGAAACAGAAAGATACTTATCTGTATCCCAAACCATGTCTGATCCCAAAGTTAAGTGTGTCCCATTATTTAAAGAAAAATTTTCATATTAAGTTTTTCTAAGGTTTATAGAATAATGAGTCATCTTTCTTTTCTCTCTTCTTCTAAGCTTTGTCGAAGTCCTTGCATGTCTAATCTTCTACGTTTGATCAAAGTAAGTCGGTACGTTTAGATGTATTAAAATGTGAGATTTGATTTTTTAATTGGTTGATTTATATTTTGAGTATCAATTATTTTTTATGTTTATATTTTATGATTTTATGATTAGTTTTTATAAGAACTACTGGTTTATTATTTGTTATAATAAATTGCTATGTTATATATTCAATATATAATTGATAAATTTATTTAATCTATTAAACAATATGGTCCAATAGATTGCCACATAAGGATTCTTATATCATATGAAGAACAACTGACTGAATTAAAGGCAATCCTTAGCTTGTGTTATTTTATTTTATTAATCTTTATAATTCTTAAAGTTGCTATTAAATTAAATCTTCATACATGTGACTTAGGTTGAAACATATATCATCTACAAAGTTCATAGCTAAATTGGATAATAAAAGGTTATGAGATATCCAAAAAGTTAGATATAATCTTATATACCTATTGAATGAATTATTTGTTTCAATGTATACTTATAGGAGAATAATTCTCAAGATAAGTAGTGGGAGTAAGATAAAGTTTGGGAGTTTTAAATACCATAACAATACATTTAATGAGAACAAATGTCTTTGTAAATACAATTGATGTATATTTAAAATACCACAAGATGTTGAAAGATTCTCTTTCATGATGAATTTAAATAGTTTCTTTTGGATATGATTGTGAATTTATTATGTCCACTAGAAGGTTAGTGGGAGTATTGTTGTCCTCTTTAGTAGGAGTATATAGAGACATATTACTCATAGAGAACAACAATTCGTATTTTCAATTGTTGAAAATATAATTTTATAATAGTATTAATATTATATATGAAAAGGTATTAACTTAATTTTGAGAATTAGATATATAAAAATTGATATAGAAATTGTTTATCCATTCTAGTCCAAATACATAAATAATGTTGTATTTGAGATATCTTATACATGTGAAGTATTAACGATATTCATTATTCTATGTATGAGTTGATATTTGAGTTTAAATTTAGATGGATATTAAATTTAGAATTAAATCATAATTAAGGTATATTTTATTTGAAATAATATTAGTCTAAGATTGGAAATGTTATAATTTAGCATTAATTACTAATCAAGCCAAAATAAAATTTTTAAATTTAGTATAAATGATTAATTGGATCAAGAAGTTCTTTAATAAGCTTAGTAGTTCCTTGGATTGTTTAGACAGTAATGTATATTTTATTTAGAATAAGATTAATTTGAGATTGAAAAAGTTCTAATATAGCATTAATTGCTAATCAAGCCAAAATAATGTTTTATTTAGTAAAAACGATTAATTGGATCAAGAAGTTCTTTAATGAACTTAATATCATTTCTTGCATTGTTTAAATAGTAATGTATTGTGAAAAATTAGAGTCGTTGGGTATGTAAAAGAAACTAAGGTCTCATCAAAAATCCAAGTACGTATTTAGGAAATTTCTATTAATTATGATAATAATCAAGATAAAAGTTGTAAGATTTAAGTAAGTGCTCACTATATAGAATTTTGTAAAATTCTCTCACTAAGTCAGTGTCCCAACAATATCATGATCATCATATGGTGATATTGCATAAGATACTTAAACAATTTTCTTAGTGTAAGTGGGAGATTGTTGGTGTATGCTCTATAGCCAATTAGCTAGTTATAGTTTAGTGCCTAATTATTTAAAGACATTTTTTATCTTATACATATTAGATGTATATGATAACGTACATGTGATAAATATACATTACTAATGAAATTATTATAAGATCATAATTATGAGATTCATATTACACACATACACACACACACACACACACACACATATTATGTATGTATGTATGTATATATTATCCCTAAATTGTTCTTAATCATTGCTTTATTAAGATTAGAAATTAATATAGTGTAAAAAGAGTAACACATACTATGTTTTTCCTTATGAAGAAAGTAGTTGATCTTATAGACTAAAGTATAAAGATATTTAAATAAAAGTATGGGTACTTGTTAGAGAACAAGTTTACTGAACTGATCCTATATGAGAATTCTGTTTTAAAAATTACTTATATGTTTATGAAAATTCTTATAGTGATGATTATATAGGTGATCATTTGACTTGATATTTCTAAAGTTATCTCGTATAAGGATTATTATGTTTTGATACTATTTATGACTTATTATAGCCAATGGTAGTTCAATCGATAATCATTGGATATAGCATAAACTATATGGAAGTAACTGAGTGACTAATACATGATTCATTAACCTAAAGTGATTAGGGAAAATGTTTCATTGTTCTCAATTAGTATTGATTTGTGAAATTCCTGGCCACTATAAAATGATACATTGAAAATAGTTTTCTAAGTTCATTATTTGAATCAATCATTAATGGTAGAGAGCTAACATAATTGGATTTAAATATAATATAGATTATTTCCATGCTGTATATCCAATCAGAACATTGTGTGATGAAAGGATTAAATTACACCAAAAAAAATCATGTATAGAAAGGCTAGTCGAAACCACTTTGACATTCTTAAGTATTTGGATGGTTATGATGCATTGCTAGACACTAATCATGATTTATCGATATAAGTTGTTTAATTAAAGAATTCAAGATAATTAGATGATTTTAGTTTATCTAACCCTAAATATGATTTAGAGCTATAATTTATATCCATTACTAACATATTTGGGAACCTAATGAGTAACATATAAAAAGCACCTTGAATAGAAAAAAGGTATTTTAATCAAGTTGGACTTGATTGTAAAGTTTGAGGAACTTTGTAATTAAATATGAGATATTTAATAAATAAGGATCAACATAAGATGTTGGATCTTATTTAGACATAATTAGTATTTAATTAGAATTAATTGTAATTCTAATTAAATTTTTAGAATTTAATTTCAATTAAATTACTAAAATGTTCAAAACATATTATAAGTAAGCTTAAGTTTTAGAGAACTAATACTCCTTGTCTAATCTTCTTTGCAATAGTTGTGGATTTCTCTCATGTTCTATGGATCTATTATAGGTCAGACATTTGTGTGGCTATAAGTAAGTTTTATAAACAATTCGAGAGAAACGACCAAACAATGATCAAGATTCGGAATAAATTTCAAATTGTAATTCATGTTTTGTTATATTTTATTTGCTAATTATGAAATGAAATTTGAAGTAATTTTGGCTTCATAAAGTTTAAAGAAATAGTTTGGTTATTATTTTGCTACACACGAGATCGAATCCTAGCCTGATTTTTTAATACATTCTTGGGCAACAATTTCCCAAATCAATACCAATAAAAAATAATGGAATATTCTATCTAATTACTTTAGAGTGAAAAATCTTATATTCGTTATTTAATTACCTTCATATAGTTTATTTGATATTTAAATATAGAAATGACAGTTGGAACTAAAAAAAGAAGACATGATAGGATGAACCGGTGAAATTTTGAATAGATTTCTTATAGTATGTCATATATATTGTTGTCACTTTAAAGACTTAAATCCAAAATGAGTGAGAGTTAAAGTCGAGTGAAATTTCTCTTAGTGGGGCAGTCTGCTTGAAATGGGCGGGATCTATTATAATATCGGGGTTAAGTTAGGCCTGCCTTTTTCTAACTTGGAGTTGGGCAACTTTTGAACAGGATCAACTAAATAAGGAGAAGTGATGAAGATAAATAGAGTAATAGAGATCCACAGCATGTGCAATGCTGCCAACCACAAAAAGGTTACGATGAATCTTAGCTATATTTGTTAATCCAAATGGGACATTGTAGGTTTGTGAGAATTGATATAGTCTTCGTGGTTTTCAATTTCTGCTCTGAAGGGGTTGGGCCGAAAAGAAGAGAGAGGACAAACAGTCCTCTCAATGATGTCAACATGTAACGCATGAACAGAGTCAAAGAGGTAAACAATAAAAGCCAAGGCTAAGATTTTATTGGTTGGTTTAAGTTTATGTTTGTTGTGAATTTCACCATTACTAAATAGTAAATACTAATACCAAGTTACGTTATAAATGTTCTGAAGTATTAATGTAAGACAATGACAGTGAGCAGTATACTAATTTAGATTGCATGCTTTTATTCCATTACATCATATGAAGTCACTTCATATCTTTTTTGCAAGACATTGTTGGCTGCTTGGCCTTAAAACAACAAAATTGGGATTATTCATAATACGATCCCATAGTTCATCATCACTAGCATCCCTTTGCTTGCCACTAGAGATCTCTTTTATCATCAGCATACAACCATCTTACTACTGGTCTGAAAGCTAGTTCCAACTAATAACTTGAAACCACACAGGATCCAACCAAATCATTGCATAACCAATCAAAATCATTTTATAACATAAAACATAAGAAATAATGTATCAAACTTTATTCCCAAGAAAATCACTTAATCTATTAATCACGATCAACAACAATTCAATACATCTATACGTTGCAGAATAGGAGACTTAACATTTCCATCGTTGTAATGCCAAAGTAAGCTTAAAACTTTAAATATTGATAAACTGTCTCCTAAAAAATGAAATAGTAAAAAGGCATAACTAGAGCTTAGTGTTCTCTTTGGATCTCGCCTGTTCTACCATGGAATTAAATTGTAAAGATGTTACGGATGAACAAAAAATGTTGGAACATCATCCAAACCCTCACGTTTGTAGTCGAGCATAAGGATAAAAAAGAGTCAATTTGAATTCTAAACTAGTAAATAAATGCTAAATAGGATGGCGCTTCCTTAAGTGGATTCAGCAACCTTGTCAAAATAGTAATTATTTAACAACAAAAATAGAGGGCATATACACCTACTTCAGTCTTCTAAATTGCATGCGACGAGTGGCATTAGTATTGAAACCAAAGGGAAACACCATTCCAGGTAATTATTGGACTTAGTATCAACATATTTCTTACGGTCATTGTAGGAGGTGTTTTAATGAGAAAGATGGAAGAAATGTCAGAAATCATATAAAAATACCTTACTAAAATAGATAAGAATGTGTAAACAAGGGTTTTTGAAATACACTATAAAGTATACACATCTGGTTAGATGTGCAAACAAATTCCAAATATTAAAGAGGTAGTGATAACTTACCTGGCTAGTTTCATCATCCACCAAATACCTCGGCAAGGACATTCTTCTTTCCTCTTGCAAAAGTTTTAAATCGCTACATTTAGGGATCATCCAAAGCTAAATAGACCTCATTAACAAGAAGTGGGTAGTGGGGGCCTTGTTTGCAATTAAAGGGGGTGGCCCAATGGAGGGACTACCATTACTTAGTCCAAAGGTAGACGAATGAGAATCGGCTAAAGTTTAGCTTACAGGTATTTTAAGTTTTAGTGTGTATTGAGTAAAACTTGCACTCAGCAAAGCAACTTAATGAATAAAACTAATTTAAAAAAAAACTTAATGAATAAAACTAATCACATGAACTACATGACCTCATTATAGCAGAAGTGACAAACTAAGAAAGAACTAAAATTTTAAGGCATGTTGAAAATTTACATTTACATTAATTGAACATGGAAATATTTAACAACAAAACAATTCCACATAAGTCTAGTCACATATATCAAAAAGTTGTGATCAGTAAAACCAGGCATAAGTGGGATGTGGTAGTTGTTGGTTAAAGAAGTGTTAGCTCTAGATGAACATCTGATGAACCCTTAGCCCTCTGCAGGAAGAATACTTTTCGGAGGTAGAGGAGTGAAAATTGTTGAACTTTGAGACAAGCTATTGTTAACAATAGGAAACAAAGGTTGTGACGTAGGAACAAGTGGTGTGACAGTGGAAAGTCTAGGTGGAGTTATTTGTAAAGTTTGAAATGCAAGTGATGGAGTTGGAGGCAAAGGTAGCCTAGCATTTTAAATAGGAAATGGCGGCTCCTGCGCATATCCCATTGGAGCAAGAGAGTAATTGAAACTGCAGGTTCCTGAGGAAACCATAGCTGAGGACGAGGAGGAGCTGGCCAACCAATAGGAGGAACTGGAAGAGTAGAACTGTAAATGTTGTAATGAGGCCAACAAATTTGTTTTAAAACATTTACAATAAATATGTAAAAGAAAATGATCATATGGAAAATTCATATTTTGCAAACCATGGATAAGCAAATCAAACAACTTGAAGCTTTCAAAGGAGTATTAATAGAGTAAATAAGACCAATCCTGTAGAAGAAATTTACGAAGAAACATACGTTGGCTACATTACACCTAGACTCTGTGGGGGATATACAATGCCTAAAGATCCCGACATCACACCACTGACAACTCGGGTTGTTGGTCTATTTGATATGGTGGCTTTTGACGGAGTCTCATCATCTAAAACATCCACACAACATGATTATTTAAGTTCCCACGATACACTAACCAATGTTATGAATCTTGTAACCGTAGCAATATCATATTTAATTTTAGTACAATACTATACTAGCATCGATCAATACTAGGTACTATTTTAGGTAATTTTTAAATTTATAAAATAGTCTCTAATTTTTTTAAAATTACAAAATAGTCCCTTGATATATTGTAATATACAACTTATAATTTAACATCAACCATGTCTCCAAAAATCATAATAATAAAATTTTAAAAAATAAAAATCTATTTATGATTATTAATATTACTTTTCACATATTTTATATATAAATAATTATCTCAATTAATATGAAAAATCATTTAATTATCATACAAATATAAAATTAAGGACAATAAAAAGTATTTAAAATATTATAACTTTATCATATAATAAATAATAATTACATCAAAATTCAAAACATAAAATCAAAAGAATAATAAATATCCGTGACTCTCTTAACTATTACAATATACAAAAAGAGATTTCATGATGAGAAAATAATCAATTAGAAATAAAACTAGAAACAAAAATATTTACCATTATATTTATATTGCATATATAGAATTTAATATATGCATAAAATATAAATGAAGTTAAAAGAAGGGGAAAAATAAATATATGAAACTTCATTCAATTAAATACTTGCTCACATCACATTGACTAAAATTCATATTTGGTATAAAATTCTCATCATTAAGAAGAGCCTTATTATTACCATTATTGAAATTCATTGAATCAAATGAAATGTCAATATTTTCTCATATAAGATTATCTTCCAAGTCATTCTTATCTATTAAATTTGATTCCTTATAAACTCAATCTGTCAAAGATCGATATATTCAAGATAAATTAGATCTATAGAATTACGTGTTCTATTAAGAGTCCTAGTAAATAAATAAAATAAAATTATTAATAAATTACAATTAACAAACATTTTATGAATCTTTAAATTGGATCAAACAAAGATTAAGTCATTCAATAGTTTGTGCTCCAATCTATTCATTTTCTTGGAATAGATGAATTTAAATGCTCTTTAATTTCTTTCACACTATGTTGCACTCACACATTGACTTAGAATTTGAATTACAAACCTTAGCAATTATAGAACACTACTTAAGAATTGGTCTCACTAAGCAACTGTAAGACAATAAAAGTAGTATTATAAAAAAAAAGTGATGATTAATTTTCAACAAGTAACAAAAGTAAAAACATATATACCTGGATTAAGTTTGTCACTTTAACTTATAGAAATTAACATCCAATAATTACCAGAAGCATCCTTATAAATCACCGTTTGTGAGCTTAAAAAATCTTACATTATCTTAGGGGTAATGATTGTTGTAATAATTAATAGCATTTTCCTATTAACTTCAGTGTTTTTTATAAAACTTAGTCTGAATAAACACTAGGATTCAAAAATATCCAGGCTGTAAATAATGGAGAGTAAACTTGTATTTCTCATCTCTCACTGAAGACTGCAAGATAAGGTGTGTACAAAGAATGTCTTTTTTAAATTGGGCTTGATTGCTTCCTTCAGCCTCTCCATGGCATCATAAAAATAACCCATTGTTACCTTCTCATCACTATCAGCCAGACAAGGTACCCTCATCAAAGATTCACAAACTTGAATGAAAAATTAACATTGAGACCAAAATTCATTATCTTTAAGTATAATTCTAAAACCTCCAATCTAGCATTAGACCTAGCATGCTGAGATGCAACTCATTTATCACTTATAAACATTTGTCTCATCTCCTTCTTCATCAGAATAAAACACTAAAGTGACAAGATATTAGTTACAAATCGTATAACTATAAAACAACGTAAATTCCTACCATTGGTGAACTCCTTTCTCATTAAATTTAGGACCTATGCACTTGGTTGCCTTTTTGCTTTCTGCACAGTCTCATCAATAATAGGAACATGCATAGTATCTCCTATATTTTCTAACATCAAGTTAATGCCATGTGCAGCATAAGAAGTCCAATAAAATAGTTATACTTACTTTTCAATCTTCTTATATCTGCTTTATATGTAGAATCATTATCAGTAATAAACTGAACAATATTTTCTACCTCAAATTCATTCACAACTTTATCAAATATCTGAAATAGATTATCAACATTCCTAACAAGGCCAAATGCATCAATAGACTTTAAAAACATTATCCCCTTTTTAGAATAAACAAAAAAGTTAATGATAGACTCATGTCTTTATTTTTTCAACCATCATATATGGATGAATACCTATAAATAGTCAACGTCAATTTTCTTTTATTCAAATAACTTTATATTTCATAAATAGGGTTGCTTAGAAATTTACCTCTGTAGTCATCAATTAAAAGAGCTTTCCATCCTAGATTCGAAGAGATAATAGCATTCACCATAGGCTGATAATATTAAGTTTGGGTAGCACAAATTATTATACCCTAATCAGACCACCATCTAATCATTATCATGTCCACATTATGAGCTGCTTCTCTAGATTGTAAGGCACTATGGGTCAAAGGTTGAGCTCTAGGAGTTGTTAATGGTGCAAAAAGTTAGGCACTTGTCTTCTTCTTTTCCTAAAATTATATGCAACATTTCCTTCTTGTTGGATAGGATTACTAACACCTTGAACATCTTCACTATCATCCTAAACACCAACAAAAGAACTTCCACTACCAATTTCGAGCTTTGCCTTACATATTTCTCATGTTGATATTCTTCAAGAAAAGTCTTCATTTGTCATTTCACATCATAACTCACTTTTTTATAAGGCTTCACATCACCTTTGAACCCAACTAAATAATTATTTAATCTGGTGATCCCCGACCTTTCATATTCTTGTTACAATGCAAAAAAATAATATGGTTCTTCATTCCAAGAACCGATCTAGTGTGAGCCCAAGCTGGATCATCGAATCTTCTTATATTTGAAACAACCATATTATCAGGTGTACTTAAACTTTCCTCCATTTATCCATAAAAATAAATGAAGAAATATATTAAAATTAACTTAATAACTTCATATCAAAATCAAGTTGTGTATAATAACAAGAAGAAATAGAGCAACAACGGTTTTTTAATAATCATATGATATATACATGTAAGTGACCTTCATAAACTTATATAAATGATTCGTTAAGAAAATTTAATGATTGAGCACATTATATCCAAGAAATTCTTATGTTTTTAAACCTAAATTTCAAATATATACATCAATTGATATACTTTCATAACTATAATCCATTCTGTGTGATTACATAATTTAAGCATAAAGTTACAACATATAACTATAACTCATTTTATATAATTACATAATTTTATTATAAAGTCATAACTATAACCTTATTGTATGATTATATAATTTAACCATAAATTGTAATTATAACTGATTTTCTATTATTATATAATTTAATCATAAACTCATAAGTCATATCTATAACTTAATTTGTGTATTCACATAATTCAACCATTTTCATAAATATAACTTATTTTGTGTGATTATAAGATTCAAACATAAACTCACATCTATAACCTATTTATATGATTACATAAATTTGTAACTAAAACTCATTTTGTATGATGTTATAACTTAACTATAAACTTATAATTGTAACTCATTTTTTGTTATTATATCTAACTATTATAAAATCACATCTTTAACTTAAATCGTGTAATCACATAATTTAACCTAAATTAACTAACCCATTTTTAATATTTCAATATTCAATTTATAATATATAACTTAATTTATAACAAAGACTAACATTTAATTCAATATTTCTCAAATTTCAAACAACAACCCAAACTTCAATTTTATATTGAATGATTGATCCCCAATTTTTATAATCTAAACAACATAAATGACAAAACACGTGCAAATTCCAAATTCCAAATTCCAAATATTGTAATTCTATATAAAATCCTCAATCTCATTCCTTAATTTCTAAAATTCTGACAAAACAATTTATCCATTTCAGTATCCAACTATCCTTAATTTCTAAAATGCAAAGTCTAAACTCGCAGATAGAAGTCCCTCATATACATAACAATTGCTTAAGTAGCTCAACACTTAACAATCAACACAACATAAATAAACTAATCAATGCTCAAGTACACTGCACACATTTCAATTGTTTGCTAATTTACATTTTGCAACCTTGAGACTTGAAGTTTACAGCTTTAATCGGTGTTAATAAGGCTTCACTGGGATAGTGTTGGTGACTCGATAAGGCAAGTTCACGATTGAGGAATGATTGCAGTAGAGGACAAGAGGAGTGGTTGGTTGTTTTCTTGACTACGAGATAGTGAGGCCAAGGTGATCCTGGCAAAGGTGAAACAACGAAAGAGGGGGAGGCGATTGCACAGGTAAGAGAGGGTAAGATAAGGTGACTGTACAAGCTGTAGGAAAATCCCGGTGTGTGCATCACATGCACACGGTGCGGAAAATAAAAATTTTTGTTCCGGGACCTTCCCGAAAGCCAGGATCCATGTGTCTATATAACGATGTCAAACCATAACGACCAA
>JANIJH010000005.1:67928404-67938602 GCA_024520975.1 Erythroxylum areolatum
AGGAGAATTGAGTTTAAGCTTAGTGACTGATTTGTACGAGCACATCCTTGAGCAAATTGTGAGCAATTTTTGGGATGATATGAAAAAAAAAATAATAGTAATGAGTTTAAATTGATAATGTCTTTTAAGGGTTCAATGAAAGAACTGTTCGAGGTCATTTCCACGCTCAAGGTTTCATGTTACGCAAGAGAGTTGGGTTCCGAAAACGGGGCCCAACAATAAAAGTATTTTAGATGCTTTATTATTATAGATAGAAACTCATATTTACAAAACTCATACAACTTTTCTTTAAAAGCACAAATACATAGTTAAAAAGTCAAAATCCTATTCTTACAAAATAATTTAACAAATTTTAATATTATAGTACCAATATGAATTCAATAGAAAGATATAACTCTCTCTTGTGAGTGGATCCTTGCACCTTTAAACAAATAAAAGAAACAAACTAAAGTTAGTAATGTAAAAATATCCTTCAAAAAACTTAACACTTAATTAAGGATCTAGTTACTTATGTAATCTTAGAGTTCTTAAAAAATGGAAAGAAGTTTAGGGAGCTCAATAAAAACTTTATTTACTTAATTCCTAAGGAATACTCTCCTAAATACTTAAAGGAATTCATATCAATTTTATGTTGCAATTCCATCTATAAGTTCATCTTCATGCTTATTGTTAAAAAGTTAAAGAGTTTTCTTTCTAACCTTATTGATGCTTCTCAAAATGCTTTTATCAAAGGAAGATACATTAGGAATAACATTTTCTTAGCCCAAGAGCTTTTTAAAATTTATAATAAAAAGTATTCTAACAAATATTATGGCTTAAAATTTAACTTTGGCAAGGCCTTTGATATTATTGATTAGAGTTTTATCCTTAATTCACTAAGAGTACTTAATTTCCCAGATGTTTTTGGTAAATTGGATTAATCACTGCAATTCATAGTTTCATATAATGTTTTAGTCAACGGGGAGGCTACTGATACCTTTAAAAGTGTGTGAGGGATGAGGCAAAGGGATCCACTTTCTCTTTACCTATTCACTCTAGATATAGAAGTGTTAGCTGGACTTATTAAACTAGTGCTTCATCAAGAGATGAATTTCAGGTAATGTTCTAAATGTAAGGATTTGAATTTATATCACTTATCATTTGTATATGATTTGATCATTTTCTCTAAGACTAAGTCTTGCTCGGTTTATGCTCTAATGACTTGTTTAAATACATTCAATAATATTTTAGGGCTCTTAGTTACCAGAGATAAAAGCCATATACTCATAATTGCAAGTTATTTTAGTATGTCTAATTGGCTTTCTTCTATCATAGGGTTGAGTATTTTGAAGCATGTCTTTTACCTATTTGGGGATCCCTGACTTATCTAAAAAGCCATTTACTGGTGAGTATAGTCCTCTATTTGAGAAAATTTAAAAGAAGTTATCATATTTGTGTAATAGAAGCCTATCTCTTATTGGTAGTTTTTAGTTGACTAACTTTATGATTAATAGCTTACACATTTGTTGGTCTTGCCCCCTATTAATCCCTTCAAACATAGCAAAACATTTGAAATATTCATAGTGCAATTCCTTTGGCCTGAAATGATGAGATATTTTCTCTCCAAGAGAGTAAGGGAATTAGGAATTATACCATTATGACTCACAAATAAGGTGCTATGAATTTACATATTTTTCATTGTTAAGCAAGTGCTATGGGTTAAGTGGGTTCACTCTTATTATCTAAACAACCAAATCATTTGGTTTATTGCTCTAAAATACAATTCATCTTAGACAATAATGAGCTTGCTAAAGATGAAGGAAAAGATAAGACCTTTTTTCCTAATAGATATAGGTAATGGTAATCTTACCTATTTTTGGCTTGATAAATTGTCAAGATTAAGACCTTTAAGTAACTACATAGATCTTATTCCTATAAGATAAATGTCCTCACGATGCCTCTACGGGTCAAGTCTTACGCAACTCTCACTTGCATCTAAAACTCTTATTAAGGTTTATCATAAAGGATCATCTTTTTTGATTTCACTAAATCTTAACTAGTATAATAACATTAAATAAAGTAGTCACACTTATGATAAGTTCTCAAATTCTTCTTATAAAGAATTGATCAGAACCTGTGCTCCTAAAATTTCTTAGTCCTTTGGTTAGCTTTCAAAGGAAGGTTAAATACCATTGATAAACTTAAAAACTTTATGAATATCTCTATAACATGTTTCATATGTAATGAAGAGCTTGAATTAATTATTCATCTATTCTTCATCTACAGATTTACTATCCAAGTTTAGATACTTATTCAATCATTTTGCAAAATATTTTCTAATGGCTCTAGCCTGAATGAATTAAATAATTAGTTCTTAATAAACATCAACTATAGGAAAAAGGACTTAATGGAGTTGAATATTTCTCTTAATTATAAAATGTACAATATTTGGATTGAAGGAAATAAGAGAATATTTCATAATCAAGACCTACTAGTCAGTACTTTTATATTGGAGTTTGTAAAGGATATCAGGGACTACATAATGACACTTCATTTATATAAAGGTTGCACCAATTCCTTGATATAAAAATCATGCATCACATGATCGCATAAATTATTGGTTGTAAAGAAGAAACTAGAAGTGGAGCCTTAGAGCTCAAATAAACTTAGAAGGATTTGCACCAAAGGCAAAATGCTAGACATTTAGTGAAGATGCTCTTTAATGGCTAAGTAAATAGATCTATTTTGTAATCCACCCACATATAATGGGCTGACAGTTAGTTAATTGTATCTTGTTTGATGCTTCTTGTGTACTTCCATTTTTGAAATGATTAATGAATTTTAATTTTCTAAAACACTAAATAGAAGTTATTATCTTTGATTCACCATATTTCTCATTACAAACCCTAAATAATTTAACATAAAAATGGACAATAAAAACTAGAAATCACGCTAGGATAAACATTAGTAACTCTCAATAAGTAAATTCATAAACTATTAATATGTTTAAACAAGATAGTAATGTAGAATTTGATAGTTTTCAATCTCCTTTACCAATAATAAACAATAAGCATTGGAAAACCATAACTAAAACCTATTTTTAGTAAACCTATTTCCCCTCACATAAATGTTGATAATACATGTAATATTATACAACAAACACAAATATAATGTTAATTTCATATGTGAATGGAATATAAATGGAATGTATGAATATAATATGTTATACATATTATAACAAATGATAATTATTCCAAATGCATATGGAACACGACTAGGAACCTTTGATCATACTATGCCATATTAAAAGCATTTAGAATAAATGAATAAAGAAAACCAAAATTTGTAAAGAATAGATGCCAGAATAATAAGAGGATAATAAAAAATCAAATGCCCCTAGGTGCGGTGGACATTAGAAGAGGAGATACCATAAAAGAGATTGTTGAAAACTGAAGAGGGAGATTGCAATTGAGCTAAAACACAACACAAAAGGTTTTAGGTAATAGAGAAGTGGAGAAACAAGAAAGGAGTAATGTAAAATCCTGATCCTTTCCTTTCATTGAATATAAATTTTTATGTTCGATGAATAGTATTTTTGGATGAATAGTAATTTTTGGGATCCCCAACCCCGAAATATTGAAAATTATCTAAAATAAGTATTAGAGTCCAATGATAATGAAATGGATTGAAACTAAGTATGATAGGATATATTTTGGGAGCTTCGAAAGTTTAGGACTAAAATGCCCTTTTTAGAAAGTAATCGGTATTCATGATTTTAAACCTATTCAAAAAAATTTAAAGCATCCAATCAACAAGTATTGATCCTAATTAGAGTATTTCACAATCAATTTGATGATAAGATGGTTATAGAATATTTTTGAGATTTAATTCAGTTAGTTGGTTAAATGCATTGAAGGGCAATTTGGTCTTTTTACATGATATTAGTGAATTGATGAGTCATTAGAGATGACTAATGAGATAGTTACATGTGCGTGATGAGTCATTAGTGATGACAAATAGGAAGGTGACATGTGTAATCCATTAAATGAGTATAAAAGCAACATTTTGCTTCATTTTGGTAAGAACCATGAGAGTGAATGGTGTAGCTGTGAGTGACCAAAAAATAAAAGGAAAGAAGAGAGAAGAAAGGTGAAGTTCAGCTAAGGAGAAAGAAAAGAAGGATGCAGTCGTTGTTGATGGGTTTTGGGTGAGATTTGGAGAAACCTTGATCAAACATAAGTGTTCATCATTTACCCAAAAGATTAGAGAAGGAAAACGTGGTAAGTTTTCCTAGCTTAAATTTCTAATTTTTGGGGGTTTTTATAATGGTATGAATGTGTTTAAGATTAATGGTTCCTTGGTTTTATTTTGTTGTTTCTTTGAATGGAATTGATTGAATATGACAAGAGAATAACATGTAGTAGAATTCTTTCTTAGGTTTGTTTGAACCAGTCTTATGGTTTTGGCCATAAATCAACCTATAGACCTCCAAATTGGGTGATTTCAATTGGAGTTGAAACCTAAGACATAGTGATTAAAATGCATAGAGAGATCCTGATCTAATTCTAGTTGAATCATATTGGAATTTGAGATTGAAAATGGTGATCTGATGCTGCACCTTTATTAGAGTAGCTTATGATGTTTGGTGCATGTTTCTTGCTTTAGAATTTCAAATGGCTTGATTTTTTATGATATGAAAACGAGAAACATAGGGGAATAAATTTCTAGAAGACTTCACAACCTAATGTGCACATATACTATATGAAAAATTAGGAACAAGTGGAGGTATGAAATCTAGATAGGGGTCATAACTGTGACTCGTAATGTATGATAATGATATGGTGAATTAAATTGAGTGAGATAGTGTTTTGAAGAAATTGGTAAGATGATACTTGGTAAAATATGGTGTTTAAGTAACTTTAGAAGTTATATTTGGAAACAGAGAACAATAGGTTAGCTTACGGAAGTAAGCGGAAATATAATTAGTGTATATGTTATGCAATTAAATACTAATCTCAAATTCGGTTAAATTGAATTTAAAATTTTATGTCTTATTTTCAAATTTAGAAATAAATGCCTAAGTGAAATACATTTTATGTAGGTAAAAGAGAGGCACTGAACTCGTGAGTATGCTTGGCGATAAGTTTGCAAAACAGTGAGTGTTCTTTAAATTGATTTTATGAAAATGATTTCTATTATATTGTGAAGTGAATATTAATTATGAGTTTTATGTGAATATTGCTATTGTATGTTTATGTTTTAGCAATATATGAATTGAAGTTTGAAAGTTAAATCTTATATGATTTAAGTTTACATTGAGATGATGTTATTGGTTGATAAAAAAACAAATGGTTTCTAGCCTATGGTATACCGATACGTTTTAAACATGTTATTATACTAATGTTGTAATGGTTAACATAGTATGTATAAGTGGTGTAAAACCAGCTCCATAACTAGTGGTTAATCAGTTACGGGTAAGCGATGTAGAACTAGCTCCGTAACTAGTGGTTAATCAGTTACGGGTAAGTGATGCAGAACCTGCTCCATAACTACTGATATATAGTGGTTAACCTAGTACGGGTAAGCGATGTAGAACCAACTCCGTAACTAGTGGTTAACTAGTTACGGGTAAGCGATGCAAAACCTGCTTCATAACTATCGATATATAGCGATTATCCTAGTGCAGGTAAGTGATGTAGAACTAACTCTGTAACTAGTGGGTAACCAGTCGCAGGTAAGCGATGTAGAACTAGTTTCATGACCTTATGGCCAATTCATATATTGCTGCTGTGTAGGCATTTTTTCCTTGTAAATGTTTTTGGGAACATTTCCATATTCATCAATATACTTTGGAATGTATTTTGTGCATGTGATGTTTTAAAGTTAAATGCGTGAATATGTTTTGGTTTTTAAAAAAATATTATTGAAGTGATTGTTGAGATTGCTTGTGAATAAACATAAAGTCCAAAAATTGTAGTGGCAATTTTAATGTGATTATAGAAGTGTTTTCCACTTTCACGGGGATTTTGAAAATTTTGAGAATGTCAAAATGTAATCATTGTACTGTCGAAATTTTTGATAAAATGGTTTTTAAAAAATCTCCATCGTTTATGTCTTTTAATGTAAAGTTAAGGCTTTTTGGTAAAAGGACAGTAGGCTTAGCTCTAGAGGAGCCTTCCAGCTAGATCTAATATCAATTGGAGGGCCATCACAGGGTGTAGGGCAAGCTGCTTAGTCATTTCAGGATAAGAGTCCGTCAAGTAAAGTGACAGGAAAAAGGAAAACATAATAAAGAAAGAAGATGAAGATGTAAAAGCATCATAGAAGCGCTACAGGGCACCAATAGGGAAGGGGACGATGAAGCAAAAGGAATTAATGGATGTGGTTCAAGGATTGAAAGGGAGAATGGTGCAAAAGGAAGGAATTCATGTTTGCATAGGGAGTCATCTTATAGCAATCCAAGCCACAAAAATGTGTGGCTTTATCTATGGTTGAAGCAGAGTATGTAACTGTAGTGGAAGCTTGTAAGGAGATGCTTTAGTTAAAAGGATTCCTCTAAGAGTTGGATGTGGAAAAAGAAAACTACGTAGTAATTTATGATAGTTAAAGTGCTATTGACTTGAGCAAAAGTACTACGTATCATTCTTGTAAAAAGAATATAGACATAAAATATCATTAGTTAAGGTCCATGATGGAAGAGAAATAATTAATAGTGAAGAAGTTTCATACAAAATTGAATGGTACTGATATGCTGACTAACATAGTTCTCGAAAACAAGCATGTGCTTTGTAGTATTTTGTTAGGATGTATCTCAAGCAAAGGATAGAGAATAACTTGTCATCTTTATATTTGGGTTAAATGGGGAGATTATTGAGTGTCCAGCCCTATTTTTTGGACTTTCGGTCATCATAGACACCTTTATGGTTCTTAAGAATGACTAATAAGTGAAGACAAGATAGATGAAGCTCTTCTGAGGAGATACACGACAGTATAGAATGCTACACCTATGTGTCTTAACTTACACGACCTGTGGATCAATCATGTAAGTCTCTAGAAACATGTGAAGAGTGAAAACATACACAGTCGTATACACACTTGTATGAAGAAATACAATTGGTATACGACCGTGTGTGGAGACTGTATAACTCTCTGTAATCGTATACAACTGCGAGTGAGACATTGCTAAAGATACCATGTAAGTGATCTTGTATAGTGAAAAAAAACCTATTTCGTGATACAAAAGAGAAAAATATGTAGGTTTTTGTTGAGAGTGTAGTCATAACATCCAAAAATGAGGAAAAACAGAGAGAGGGTAGATATTGTTTTATTCTTATCCTTGTTTGATTGTTTTTAGATTGGTTTGAGTGTTTGTTAATTTTAATATCAACTTTGATTTCAATCCAAAAAATTTGTAACTTATTATTGTGGGTAAGAAATTAACTTTTTGTAAATCCTTGTTAAATTTAATGAATTTGCTTGCTAGTTTATCCTGTGATTTTTTCCTTTATAAGGAATGGCTTTCTATGTAAATGTTAGGATTTGTTTTATTGTTAAGTTTCTTATTCTTATATTGATTTAATGTATAAATTGAAGAGTTACTTTCTTATCATTGTATATGGTTGATTTTAAAAAGTTATGTGATTGTCTCCCAAGAAAAAGCATTCAATATACAATTTCGAAATTTTGACGACTTTAGAGAGTGACTTTGTAGTATGTTTGTCAGGATGTATGTCAAGCAAATAATGGAGAAAAACTTGCCCTCCTTATATTTGGGTTAAAGGGGGAGATTGTGAATGTCCAGCCCTATTTTTGAGACTTTTGATCATCATAGACACCTTTATGGCTCTTAAGAATGACGAATAATTGAAAACAAAATAGATGAAGCTCTTCTGAGGAGATACATGACAAAGTAGAATGGTACACCTCTGTGTCATGACCTTATGGATCAACCATGTAAATATGTAGAAACATGTGAAGAGTGAAGACATACATAGTCATTTACACACTTGAATGAAGAGATACGACCATGTGTGGAGACCGTATAACTCTCTATAATCGTGTACAACTGCGAGTGAGGCAGTGCTGAAGATATTGTGTAAGTGATCTTGTATGGTGCAAAAAAACCTATTTCGTGATATAAAAGAGAAAATTATGTAGATTTTTATGGAGAGTGTAGTCATAACATCCAAAAGTGAGGAAAAATGAAGAGAGGGAAAATATTGTTTTATTCTCATCCTTGTTTAATTGTTTTTAGTTTGGTTTGAGTATTTGTTAATTTTGATATTAACTTTGATTTCAATCCAAAAAAAATGTAAGGTAATTTATTGTTGTGGGGTAAATAAAAATTAAATTTTTGTAAATCCTTATTAAATTTAATGAATTTGCTTGCCAGTTTATCCCGTAATTTTTTCCTTTATAATGAATGGCTTTCCACGTAAATGTTAGGATTTGTTTCATTGCTAAGTTTCTTATTCTTATATTGGTTTACTGTACAAATTGAAGAGTTACTTTCTTATCATTGTATTTGGTTGATTTTAAAAAGTTTCGTGATTGTCTCCTGAGAAAAAGCATTCAATATATAGTTTCGAAATTTTGACGACTTTGGAGAATGACTTTGTAGTATGTTTGTCCGGATGTATCTCAAGCAAATGATGGAGAATAACTTGTCCTCCTTATATTTGGGTTAAAGGAGGAGATTATTGAGTGTCCAACCCTATTTTTGAGACTTTCGGACATTATAGACACCTTTATGGTTCTTGAGAATGACGAATAACTGAAGACAAGATAGATAAAGCTCTTCTGAGGAGATACACAACATTGTAGAATGCTACACCTCTGTGCCTTGATTTACACGACCTTATGGATCAACCATGTAAGTATTTAGAAACATGTGAAGAGTGAAGACATACACGGTCGTATACACACTTGTATGAAAAAATACGACCATATGTGGCGACCGTATAACTATTTGTAATTGTGTACGACTGTGAGTGAGCCAGTGCTGAAGATACCATGTAAGTGATCGTGTATGATGCAAAAAAAAAAACCTATTTCGTGATATCAAGACAGCGTTCTTCTCCATGGCTCCAAATAAAGCCCCAGGCTTTGATGGGTTAATAGCACTGTTCTACCAAACCTAGTGGGACACTGTTGGCCCTACCCTAACTCTTTTCTTACAACGTATCTTTCGGCACGAAGCTTAGGAGTCGGAACTTAACCGCACCATCATGGTCCTTATCTCAAAAACTCTGTCCCCCTCTTCGATTTCGCAATTCAGGCAGATTGTACTTTGCACTGTGCTCTACACAGCCCTCACCAAAATTATAGGCAATCAGATTAAAGCTTACCTTAAAGAGTTTGTAGCCCCTACCCAGTGCAGCTTTATGCCCGGGCGCCTTATTATCGACAACATCATCATCACTTAAGAAGTGATACACTCCATGAAAAGAAAGACTAGTCGAAAGGGGATTATGGTCATTAAAGTGGACCTAAAGAAAGCGTATGATCGTCTAGCTTGGGACTTCATCCAAGACACCCTAATCGATGTTGGCCTTCCAGATTCACTGATTTCGCTCATTATGAAATGCATAACTATTGTCTCCTTACAAGTGAACTGGAATGACGAGCTTAGTGAGGTCTTTACACCATCCCGAGGTATTCGTCAGGGAGACCCTCTTTCTCCCTACCTATTTGTCCTATGCATGGAATGTCTTAGCCATACGATTACTCAAGCGGTGTCCGATGGAAGCTAGCAACTGATCAAATTGAGCAAAAAGGTCTGCCCCTTTCTCATTTATTCTTTGCTGACGATCTCATTCTCTTCTCCGAAGCTTCCATCGATCAAGTGAACGTCATTCGGGATCTTCTGAACTCTTTATGTGAATCTTCTGGACAACGCGTGAGCACGACCAAATCGAGATGCTACTTCTCCAGGAATACCCTTCCCTCGACCTGTCATTCCTTAAGCCGTGAATTAGGATTCCACATCACAAATGACCTCGGTCGGTACCTTGGCGTTCCTCTCTTGCACCAACGAGTCAGCAAAAGAACTTATCGGTACATTCTAGATAGGTCCATCAACGCTTATTAGGATGGTCCCCCAACATGTTGTCTTTTGCTGGCCGAATCACCTTGGCTCAATCTGTTGGACCCCGTCTCCGAGGCCCAACATTCGGACCCATGCAAGCATGGAAGGCCCAAAACCGAACACAAACCGACC
>JANIJH010000005.1:67941827-67959423 GCA_024520975.1 Erythroxylum areolatum
GCGACCTAGTTAATCGATGGATAAATCAGCATGTAAGTTCGTGTGCCTTTTTTGACTTCCTACATTGACAAAAAAGTAACAACAGACACACATTTCCTTTGTCCCTATATTTAATCGGAGAGTCGTAGGCTTTTTGTGTTGGTCTAATCCTATCCTGCGCTGTTTAATCGGATGGCAAAGCACTAATTGTAAAACAATGTTTCTTTATCTTTTGAAAAACCTTGCTTCACTGCAAATAAAATTACAAACATTAAAAAAACCAATTTAGCTCACGTTTAACAACAACGAAAGATTTGCAAATTAGTTCTCAAATTTTAGTCAAAATCTAATTGAGTCCTCTAAATCCTTCAATTTTATTTTTGAAATTGAACTAATCTACCTACTAATAAAGTTCTACCTACTAATAAAGCTCAAAATAAAATTAAATATAAATAATCATATGCATTTGAATTTTTTCTCAAAAATAGGAAATCTTTAAAAAGATGGTGAGATTTGAAACAACCGGTAAAATTACTCTTTTGTAATCAAAAGATTACGATTTCAAATCACAAAATAGTCTTTTTTATAAAAAAATTAAAAAAAAATGCTGCATACAATTCATTTCTCTTGCTAAACTCATTATAAAGCACAGAGCCCTATATACTGGTATTATTGTTACTGCTGTTGTAGGAAACCATTGTCGAACTTTTTCTTCTTCTTTTGTTTCCTATCCTTCGAATTTACACTTACAAATATCAGCTTAAGAGCAGCCCAGTGTTGTGATGAAAGTAAACTATTGCCACTTGTATGGTTTATCTCATGCACGATAAATTGCCAACACAAAGTTAAATTAATTGATAGATATAATTTTTTAGAGCTTCATTTTCCGAACCTATTAAATCCAAGAAATATTAATATTTGATCATCTTGCATTAGCCCACAACAACCCCAAATGGAAACAAAACTTCAAAAGAGAAATAGGAAATATTCCTACTGATGATCCTCTAGTCTTTTAGGCAAAAGCTCTTTGATCAGATTAATTACAGACGTTTTGTTTCCAACAACAATGTAAGATTTGGAGTTACTAGGAGATCTGATGCGGAATAAGAGGAGGTCAATAATTAATCATCAGCTGAACAATCAAGCATGTGAAAATTTTTTGTACACAGAAGTATACAAGTTACATAAAAACCTGAAGAATCATGAGGTTCTAAGTTTATATCTTCTAGGATTCTTGAGATGAGGTTTTAGGAGCTTAAGATTAGTTTGATTAAATCGAGATGCATATTGTAATTAAAAAAAAAAGAAAAATCTCAAAAAGAAGTTCAAGACAAAAGGATGCGCAAATTTAGCTATTATTAAGATGACATTTAAAAAATTTAAAAAGGTATCCAATGTAGAAGCTGCCACGTCAGTGAGTAGAAACAGTGACGTTTTGACCAAAGAGGGGGACGGACAAAATGGCCGACAGGGACTGACACGTGGAAGCAGAACATCCGTAAACACGTGCGGAATCGGCCAACAAGATTGAGCTTAGACGTGGATGCACCGATGGACGGTGCATTAATAGGTCGTTGTCCTCTCCTCTTTTGTTCTTTTCGATAGAGTTAAAATACCAATGGCGTTGAATTGTACAGTTGTTGCAACTGTTACGTGGTCGTTTTGTATTTTATTAAGCAAGCTCTGAGGTCCAACTAGAAGATAAAAATAATCATGTCATGTCCCCTCGCCATCTTACTCATGAATTTATTCTGCAATATTTGATTAGATAATTGTTGGTCGAGCCACCATATTATTTTTGGAAAAGAAAAATCGTCAATAGATCCTAAAATAGTTTTAATGAACGAACTAGAAAGGTTAGGGAACATTATACGAGATTTATTTTATTTTTTCTTTTTTATAGAATAAAACAAGGACATGAAATGAAAGATAATGTTATTGAGCTACAAATTCGCTGCTTTTTATCATACCATTTGTAACACCTGATATTATATATAATTAATGCCGATTGTCAAGTCTATAAATATATGTTCTTAAAGAATAAAACAGATCTATAACTTGTAGAGAGTTAGCAGTGGACTTAAACATGGTTCGATTTTGTAATGTTCCCCCAGTATGAACGATAGGAATCCTATTATTGTATTATGTGCGTCCGGTAAGCTTGAGGCTAGACTTAAATAGGCACAAACGGCAGAGGAAAACAAGAAATTTAACAGATTTTTGGAGTATCAACGATCCTTGTGAAGGCTGGATTAGAGAATGATTTTTAATTAATGAAGCACATGCTGTATCCTAAACGAGTCCTGATCAGAAAACATAACCGAAGATTCAAACAAGGATTCTGTTGACATTAGAGAATACGTCTCTTTATCAACCAGCAATTAGATTTAAGTAATCATTTATTTATTTTTAATCCTCTTCTTGATGTCTCTCTCTGTTTAAGACATCTCCCTTTTTTTTAAGTAACTTCTAAGATTACTTAACAAATGCAGCTGTCTCGGTGATCCGCTAAATTTTCAACCCCGACAGATACTCATTCATGTCCCCTTGAGGACGATTTATGCCCGTCTAGGTACCTTACATTCCACTCAATTATTATGTATGTTCCTGTGCTACTCTTTTACTACGTGGTACAAGGAAAACAAGGCACTCGGCAACTATACTTTACATTAGAAGAAGGAAACTGTTATAGAAACATTAAAATCGCTCAGAGGCATCTTGTCTTTTCCTAGCTTAAAGTCATGAATTACAACAATAACACGACTCCTTTAGTAATGTAGCTGTATCAGAAAGAAAAACACAGTCCAAAGAAAACAAACTTGCTGCTGAGAAGATTGTTGGGAAGTGTCATTTTTTTCATGATCAGTAATGCATGCAATTGTTGGTTACAGCTTTTATCAATTTGGAGGGGATGTTTCATCTTACAAGGAACAGGATGTCATATGTGGGATAGTCTGTCATCAATTGACAAAGGAAGTGAGCAGTTGAGACTGCACAAATTTCCCGTCTCCTGTGCTCTCAACTGCACAATTTTCCCACCTTCTGTGCAGGAGGACAGAGGAAGAGACTAAGATCAAGGTTTTACCGTGCTTTGGATTAAGCAGGGAGGCTAGGTAAAGGGCACTTGATCCAAGCGAAAAGGACAGATTCCATGGAGAATCTTTGTGCCAAGTTCCAACCCTAAAGCGACGTTAATGATTACTAATTATGTATAGCAAGAAGTTAGCATGTTAAACATCATCACAAAGATGATGTTATAATTATGACAACCCTTAATGATTGCTACCCCTCACATCATATCAACTTCTGTCAATAAGAACAAAAAACTTCTATCCTTAGCATGATCTGATCATTCTTATCTAACAAGAAAAATCACGAAGTTGATAGAAAATTGGAGTATATTTACTTATAACATACTTGTGATATTTACTTGTCTAATTATAAAATGGCAAGTCAATCAAAATTGAAAGAAATAGGATATACAAAATATTACTATCTAATAAGTTTTAAATATTAAATTATAATTAAACTTGCAGGAATGGAATTCTCATAAGATTTAAATTCTTAAATTTGTTTTCTTTTCACATTAATCAAACTAATTATAATCACATATTTCAATTGTTATAATTATTATTTATACTTTAATATTTACTTTATCTAAATTATTATAATATGAACAATAACATTGTAGAGGCTGTAGCTCTTTCCCGCAATTGTAAATCCTTCCACTAGGTGCGGTCTTTCCGGGAAAACGCTAAAACTTTTTCATATTCCTAATTTTGCAATCTCCCAACTACATCATGGTGCTAGCTTGTCGATAAAGTTAAAGAGTAGTCATGTTCATATTTAAAAACGTAAGTGGAGAATGTTAAAAGTTTGGCCTATACGTAGTTGATTGAGGGCTTTCGGCGCAAAGATTATATACAGATAATTAGGATGAATTTTTTATTTCTCGTATTAGTTGAGTGTTGTTTCATTCGTTATAATAAATCTAGACTTCATTGTTTCCTTATTCTTACATCGACACATGGAAATGACCCTTACGTCCCTGCACTCACTCGTGATTTCGTAAAATGGTAGAGGGGTTTTGATCTAATAACCGAATAATAAAATCACATAAGAGACAACAGTGTCTTACCACGTAACCGAAGATTC
The DNA here is from genome assembly GCA_024520975.1 of Erythroxylum areolatum. Taxonomy (NCBI): domain Eukaryota; kingdom Viridiplantae; phylum Streptophyta; class Magnoliopsida; order Malpighiales; family Erythroxylaceae; genus Erythroxylum; species Erythroxylum areolatum. Next base: position 67,945,962 of record JANIJH010000005.1, read on the forward strand.
TCATTCTTAATTATATTGAAACTCATAAAAAAAATTTGGCCTCGGTGAAAAATTTAGAATCCTAGAGTATGTAATAAGTCCAATACAACTATGTTGTATTTTTGCCACACGCATGAGAAATAAGAGAGAATTTGGACTGTTGTGTACATAGAGAAGAGAAATGAAATTCATAAAATAAGAATAATAAGACAGAAAGACAAAAGGACATGAAATTATGTAGGAGAATAAGGCAAAAGGGCCAACAGTTTAATGTATTGGTTTCTGGGAATTTTGTTGCCTTGTTCTTGGCCCTGATAAAATGTTCGGCATGCAAGGCCTTTATTTGTCGCCTTTTCCTCTTACCTATGCGATTTTCATGTTAATTAAATTTAATTTAGGTACTTAGCCCAGCTAAAAGAGGAAATTTTCACGCGAACCAAGCACTAAAGTTTCCGAATTGCAGGAAATAAAAAGAAAGGGATTAAACTTTCAAATCTTGTTACGTACAGGATTTTCTGTCATCTCCTTCTTGTTTTTGCTCTGCTTCTGATAAACTTGAAATTATCTATCACGCGAGGTAATATATATATACGCACACTTTACACTAACTTCTTGGTTTGTTCCTTTTGGTACGAGTCATTTGGTTGCTAATGTATTGCTGTTTTAGTCTGCAATTCTGAACTCTAGATCACATTCACCACGTCGTGGACGTAAGTTTTCTATTGTATTTCTTCTTTTGAAAGTGTACTAATTTTGAAAATTTACGCTTTACTTTGGCATAGTCACACGTGGGTTCATTATTACATTCATGTACTTGTCGTCTCTACGGTTTCTGGTAGTCTTTCTCGCTCTTGAATTCTTCATTGCATTTGGAAAAATATTTCTAACAAATTAATGAGAAAGGGACCTTAATCATATAAATAAACTTTATGTATTCAAGAGTATTATTACCTTCCCTAATCAAATAGAAAATTATATAAATTCAATTAGCTTTTCATTTTGATGAAGTTGAGGTCTTAATTCTTTTCTAATGTAGTCATTTAATAATGAACAGTAACTATGCTTAGCTACAAATCAACTTTCTTTGTCTTTTATGAAAAAAACATTAAAGGCTTTCTTATCTCCTACGTGTTTCACTCTAGCTAGCGTTGCCTGCCTCCGCCATTTTCTAATCTGTCTGAAATTGGAACCTGCATGTGATGTGGTTCAAACTCTCCTGCTACCATACAACATTCATTCGTTTCTCATATTTCACGATCTGGCTGTTAAAATGATAACTGCTCCAAATTTCAATTCATGTCCCTGAAGATCACAGAAGCATTTAATGCAGGTGGGGCACGAAATATCCCTTTTAAATTAACTTTTGTCAATGAAATCTTATTGACATGAGAAAAAATATTTTATTCACGTTTATCTAACCCACCAATTACGATAAATATATAGATACAAATTGTGACAATTGAAATTTGTTAAATTTAGAATAAACAAAAATACCAAACAAGAGAAAACAAAACTGGTGGCCTAATATTTGGTTGCATTTTAAAATTTTAAATTAAAGTTGGGGGTGAAATGGACTGGACAGATGAAAAAAGGTTTGTTTGTGAGAAAATAGTACAACTCTTACAAGCCTGAGTGGATTTTACTTTTTTGTTAAAGAGACCATGATTTGGTCTGAGAACGTAACAGCTTTCACAAAGGACGACAGAGAAACTGAAAGACAAAGGTGGAAGTAATTGATCTGAGGAGCGTCCACAGGACAATGTGAGTCAAGATCTGGGCTTCGGCTTCTGTTTCTTAGTCGGCACGCGCGGTCGTTTTCCTCTCCCCACTGCGCTTGCCACGTATCGTGTTTCCTTTTCTTCATCGTTAATTTTGGGTTTTTGAGATGGTTACGTTAGCTATCATCAACCTCGTTACTGATTTTGGTTTTTATGGTAAACTCATGTTGAGGGTGTGTTGTGTCGTGTTGTGTTGTGATGGTGTTACGGTTAGGTACTTACTATTGCATACACTGTTGGTTTGGTTGAGTCTATTTAATTCCGAAAGCGAGTGGACTCGAGCAATTGAGGTGGTTAGTTGTCGGGATATATGCTTAATTTTCTAACATCATCCAAACGAGGCTGATGAGAACAAAACATACGTTTGTTGAAGAAGGGCAGGGGAAGAGGGAATAGTATAATGTAAATCTATAGAAAAGAAAGAAGACAAATGCTTTAAAGAATGTGATTCAAATGGGTGGAGGATTCTCTTTAAGAATTTTTAAGTATTACTCTTGAATTTGAATTTTATAAGCAAGTAATAATTTTTTTAATTTTAAGAATTTAGACTCGCCAATGATTTTAAAGAGTCTATGTTAAATTTACCAAACGCGTTCGTTGCAAGGGAGTGGCACCCAAATGGAGAGGAAGATAAAGGGAATTACCAACTCAAAGCGTGCTATTTTCTCTTATTACTATTAGTGTACAGCTGTAAAGTAATCCAGTGGAGTGAATGGGACTGCAACTTTGTCATATAGAAAGTAACCATACAAAAGAGGAATCAAACTTCCAATTATATCCGTTTAATGATTGGCTGCCATTATGAAACTAGGATAATGTAGTCTTTACCAACCCCGTCTCTTTCCTTCTTTTTTTTTTTCTTCAAATATTGTTAAGGTTCATATCTAGGCGGACGTATTTAAATTTCAGAAAAAAAAGGGTAATTATTTTAGCATAATTTATTATTAAGTAAAATAATAATAAAATCTGTTACATATTTAATAGTCTATTACATAATATAATTACTATAAAATAAATACAACTATGATTAACATATTTTTATAGAAAATGTGGGTTACGAGGAAAGTATCACTGTGGAAGACCGTAGATCTGAGCGAGGTCTGAGCAATCCAGTGACACAGTGCTGGCCGTCTCCGGATGCCGTAAATTGCTAATTTGTGTATTAAGTAACGTAATTAAATTAAATGCGCTGTACAACAGAGACTAGAATTAGACAATCTACTGTGCTTGCATTTAAAAAGAACAAGAAATACGCCCCCTTGTTTTTACATTTCTTGGTTACTTTATAGTATTACTTATTTGGCACCAACTTGACCTTCCCTCGTTATACTAAAACCCCAGATTTGAATCAGGAAGTCTCCTCATACCTTCCTTTATCTCACTAACAAAATTCTCTCTATCTTTCTTCGGAAGTGCTATATTTGTGACCACCCAAGTCCGAATTCAATTCCAATCTCCTGCTTTTACACTTCATTTTCAGCTTCAAAAGTTGAAACCTTTTCATTTTCAATCTCCTGCTTTTACGCTTCATTTTCAGCTTCAAAAGTTGAAACCTCTTCAACTCTTTCCTGTTAGTATGGTCCTCAATTTCACATCAACCTGAAACGAAATTTCTCAAGAAATCTTTTTGCGCTCATTCCATTTTCTTTGTTTTGATAGTCTAATGATGGCTCAAAAGCACTTGTTGCACGAGCTCTTGAAGGAAGATCAGGAACCATTCTTTCTCAAAGACTACATTGCTGACAGGCGTTGCCAACTCAAAACTGCCTCTTCCAAAACCCACTTACAAGTCAAGAAACCAAAACCTATCTCTCAAGGCTCTCACTTCAATCCCAAGTTTTGCCGAAACGCTTGCCTTTTCTCCTTTACCAACTCCCCAGACCCCAGAAAATCGCCTCTCTTCGAGTTTCAGTCACCAGCCAAAAGCCCCTGCAAAAGCCCTAACGCCATCTTCCTTCACATCCCCGCAAGAACAGCAACCCTTCTAGTAGAAGCTGCTCTTAGGATCCAGAAACAGTCATCAGCTAAAGCCAAAACTCAAAACAAAAACAACGGGTTCGGTTTATTTGGGTCCATATTAAGGAAACTCAAGAAAAGCAATAAGTCACGCAAAAGGGAAATCACGGCTGAAGGTGTCCAAGTCTCGGTGAAGGATATACTAAGGTGGGATTCTCCTGTTGGCCGTAGAAAAGTTTCCAAAGCAAACAATGAGAAGGAAGTACAAGAGTCTAGTTTTCATGTGAAAACTGCTTCTCATACAAGTGCTTGTGAGACGAATGTTTCTTGCTCTTCCTATGGGAGAACTAGTAGTGCGATATGGTCAGAGAGTAACGAAGATAAGTCCTTGGATTTGGATTTGGAGACACCATCTAGCAGTAGCGATCAGTTCGAAGACGAGGAGGAATTAGTAGGAAATATCGAGTTCATTAGCAAAGATGACGGTTTCGAGTTTGCTTCTTACGATAATCACTTATGCGAAAGCCCTTTCCATTTCGTGCTCCGAAGAAGTCCTTCGCCCGGTCGGCGGACGCCGGACTTCTCGTCGCCAGCAACCTCGCCTTGTCGTATAGGAGCAGAGGTATGTCTAAATTATTACGAGCTTTAACGAAATCCAGTATATCTTGATTGCGATAGCCAATTAACTGCGACTCGGATAAATCAATAAAGAGTTCACTCAGTAACGCGGACGGACTGAGTTTGACTTGATTGATTTGTCGGCAATACGGTCACTTTCAGAAACTTTGGCCGGAATGTTTTTCCTTTTATTTACACTTACTGCCCTCCAAGTTATGCAATTTGTATAAGATCCGGATGTTTTATGAAGGACATATGTGTCATTAAACCATGAAAAACTACGTTAGCTGTTTGTGTACTTTTTGACCTCTCGTCTGCCATGCAAATCTTTGATCTAGGAAAATAATTTTTGGGTGAAAGAGGACAAGCCCCTTTTTGTTTTTTCTGTGATCTAACCCAACACAATCCCTAAACTCACTGCAGAAGATTTCCAGATTTATAAATTTTGGAGGGCAGGTCAACAAACTTGCCAATTAAATATAAGTTTGCATGTAATCAAGCATAAAGCCACAATTATGGAATTTTACCAAACACCAATAATGTCCTAATCAAGATTATTGTTGTTAATTTTTAATAGGGGAAAGAGAATCAAGAAGTGGAAAGCTCCAAGAAATTCCATGCCCAAGATGCTGTTGAAGAAGAAGAGGAGGACAAAGAACAATGTAGTCCTGTTTCTGTACTAGACCCTACTTTTGATGGACATGACGATCAGAGCGAGGACGACGGTTTTGATCCGGACTGCAGATATGTGATTGTACAGAGTATGTTCACCCTTCCCTTGTATTATATAGCTTTTTTAACCTTGCTTATTGGAATACAACAACATAAGAGTCTACTCTCTCCAAAAGTGTTCACGTATGGACGGTCATGATCGCATAAATCTGTGTTCCATTTAAGTGATTGTGCTATAACTTGACGTGTGGGTCATTGGGCCAAGGTTGGCTAATGAATGTAGCCGCTACTTTCTTTGTCGTAGCCTCAAGTTCGTACGTGACCCACACTGGTTCAGTGTTAGGCGAGATTTCGTAACTGCGTGTGTGGTTCCGGCAACATGATCCTTTTAGAAGATTTTGAGACTTTTTGTATGGATCGTAGATGGGTCTCATGTTTGGAGTTGTTGGAGCTTGCCGGTGTCTTAAAATTGGTGGAGCCCACTCCAGTTATGGTTTTATTGCTTTATTTAGTTGCAATTGTTCAAGTGCTTAAAAAGGCTGATTTAACTACACAGCTACGCATATTTTAGCTTCTGCCTCATACTCCTTATAGCAACTTGAAGTTCTTTGCTATAGACATTCCTGAAAGACTTTTAACCGGGCAGTGCGAAATAAACTTAACTTGGTGTAACATAAGAGTTGCGATCGAAATTTAATAATTTATGGTGGAATGTGACCTCTTTCTTTTCTTAGTTCCTAATAATTGCTTTAGTAGTCATTTGATTCACTCACTAGATAAGCGCTAACCCAAACCTATTGATGATTCCGGTCTGCTCGTATCTTGATAATAGCTTTAGTTTGGTGGAACCCATTAAATTATCTGTTTGGTGTTGAGAAGAAATGGATTAGGTAAAATCAACTTGGCAATATTTAATACCTACGTACTTGTGTACAGGAACTGAACATGCCCTTGTACTTGGTTACTCTTAAAAGTCAAGTCTGCATTTAATTACACTCGAGGTTTAGATGCAGGGGAATCAATCAGATTTAATTGACAACCTTCTTGATTCTGAACTCTGCTTCAATGCATTTGCCATTTCAGTTGCTTGGTCCTACACATTTATGTTGGATATTCTTGTTGATTGGTTCAAAGTTATGAATACTGAAGTTCGCTTCCTTTTCCACTTCCAGGAACACGGCAACAGCTATTGCGGAAGCTCCGACGGTTTGAGAAATTGGCCGAGTTAGATCCTGTTGAACTTGAGAAGAGAATGTTGGAACAAGAGAGTGAAGCTGATGATGAGGACAATGATTTCCATGACCTACACGACGAAATTGAATCTGAAAGCGATGAGTCGGTAGCATTGCGTATGGAAGATGAGATTGACAGGATCATCATAGAACATCTAAACAAATCAAGCTCCCATTCTATGAAAAAAATCTCAAGAGACATGAAAAGGCTGGTTTCAGACCTCATTGAAGAGGAGAAAAGAGAGCAGATCCGTTACTTGGATGCAGAAGTAACAACCGTGAAAAGGGTCTGCCAGAGGCTGGAGTCATGGAAGGATGTGGAATCTACCACCATTGATATGATGGTGGAGCAAGATTTCTATAGAGAACTTGATAGGTGGAAGAGATACCAAGAGCAAGTGGGAGAGGCAGCTTTAGAGATCGAACTTGGCGTCTTCGGATTGTTGGTTGAGGAATTGACTGAGGAACTTGATGGTTTAACTGGGATCTAATATGGTCAGGACATTTTTGGAGATTAACTTTGGGTTAAGGTTCTTTGCTTATTATTTTCTTTTAAATTTTGGGGGGATCAAGTATTAATTTAAGAGTATAGACTAACATCCAGTATTAAGGGTAAAATCGTGTTAGAAGGAAGATCCAAAGGGCTAGACTAGATGGTAGTATATATATGCAAGTGAAATAAGAAAAGGTGAATGTATCCCCGCTAAATCAGACCCGACGTGTGCAGTTCCTGGCCCTTAGTATATGTATTTTACTATTTTTCTATGCTTTTCTTTTTAACTGCTACATAAGTCCGCAAGCCATAAAAATCAGATTAATACTATGTTACTCTAAATTAGTGAACAATTTCAAGAGTAACACTTGCCATTAACCCTCATGCCCATTTAGAACCAACTACTATCAAAAGCTCTAACAAAACTCGGAATATCTTAGTACCGAGTCGGGAGAAGAAAAGCCTACTCTATCAAATAGGCTAAAGTTGGTAACCTTTTACAGACTCTAGCCTACTCCATCAAATCGGCTAAAGTTAGTTACTAACCTTTTACAGACCCACTCTATTTCTCTGGTCAAATTGAAACACCCTATGATGGACCGTTGTAGGTAGGCCGGTTGCCTGCGAAAGGGCTACATAAAAGCCACTTTTTTTTAATCTAAAAAGTGACATTCTCTTCAAAGAAAGTGACATGTCTCTGAAGATTGGATTCCATTCCAATTCCCTGATAAGCCTTTTCTTTCTTTCTGCTGAGCTTAATCACAAAAGCCCTGGCAGGAAACGATTCCAATTTTCTCAGATCAGTGCAGTCTGTTCGACCATCCAATCAGATACATAAAAATTTCCTTTCATATGCTTTAGGTTGTTAAAGAATTACAGAACTTGTGTTACTCAGACAGATGATTATGAAACTAATGAGCGTAAAATTAAGTTTAAAATTCAGATTATGAATGAAAATATCTAGATCTTATCAATTGTGATCATTGTAATTACAAGTTTAATTTTATTTACAAAAATGGAAGAGTCTAATTAGTCGATTGATTCAGATAAAAGCTAAAAGTCTTGTGAAAAAACATAGTCCAATCTATCAATCTCATGGAACTAGTCAAGGTCTTACCACTTAAAATATGTCAGCTCCGACCGAATGTGTCCAAGGACATCCCACAACTCAAACTGCCATATTTTGGTATTAGTTCATTGCATTTCTTCTTTCATCGTTTTGTCTCGAGGCCATTGCCTTTATCGCACTACAGTAAAGATTGATGAAATCGAATGGACCCTTTTGGAGGCAGCCCTTCAAAGTCTATCCAAGGTGGACTACAGCATATTGTCTTGGTTTATTTTTATTAGTCAAAGCCCATTGCGTTGTTGACAGAACATTAAAAAATGACCCTTTTGCTGTGGGTGTGGCAACAACTTTTTTGCCAACTGGACCACGTTGCGTAAAATTGTAGAGTGGACCGAGTCAAGACTTTGAGGTCAACTTTAGTCCACGTGATATTCTTTTTCCCTCGCTATCATATCTTTTCCATGTGATCGAGGAAACGTGGTCAACATTATTTTGTAATGAAAATAATTCTTACCTTTTCTTTTAATATCACTTCAGCCAATTAAGTGACTAACTTCTCCTCGTGAGAAGATAGTTTTTAACATAAGCCGCTCCATTCCACTTTAGTTTATAAATTTAAGTTTTCCCAAGTTATTGATAAGGTGAGAGGGGGGGAAAGAGAAGGCAATATAAGATTCTAGTGCTGGCACCATTTGACCCAAACACTCACTATAGATTAAAATTTTATATTTTAGCAACATCTTTTGCGCATTTTAAGATAGAAAAGAAGGAATATGTTGGGAGGTTTTCCGCATGAGTAAAATGATATTTGCCACGAAAATGGGGTTCCAGTCAAGTGATAGGAGGCACTTATAGTGGACTTGCCTCCAATTGTGAGTCGAGTCATCTCATCCCTACATGAATGAGCAAATATGACCTAGCTCCACCCACCCGAGGCAGCGACGTCGTACTACATATGATTAAACTGCATTCGTATTCTAACTACATTTGATAAAATACAATTAACATTATCACTAGTTTTTTTTTTTTTACAACCAGTGTGAAAAGCCTTTTTTTTATATTACAGAAACGAATATAATACAAGTTTTGATTTGTTTGAAAAAGACTATACTTGAACGCACGTTTTAAACTTCCGGCATAAAACTCACATGAACTTGAAACAATGGATAAAGACTTGAGTACGACGAACTTCAAAGCAACATATAATTATAGTTGACTACGTTGACTTGGGAACAGCAGAAAGCTCGAGGGGAAAACCAATTTCGTATAGACGATAGGTAGCTGCATCACGTTTTTGAATTGATTGATCAACAGTGACTTAGAGAACACCGAGCTTCTTTTAAATTTATTTGATGTCACATTCAGTGCTTTTGGACTTAACTATAATTGTTCGTCGGTATATTCCTGACAAAATATTTCTATTTTATCACTAAAGATTTCCGATGGTTGTTTTTCTGACCACTCATGCGATCGGTAATTTTCTCGACAAATTCGCTTGTTTATAGAAAACTTTCACATTTCGTCTTGCTAAATACCTATTTTTTTTTAGTGTTAAGTTTTGATCAATAAAGAATTTAATTTATATTTAAAAAGAGTTATTTACATGTATGTCAATTTATGTTCTTTATATTATTAATGGACTTAAAAAGTACTATTCTCTTTCCAAAACTTACAAACTTGAGTTCGATTTCCTGAATAGAACTTAATACGAGATTAACTGTAACTGATAGGTCGGGGGAAATTTAGCCTCCTCTTTCCTTAGGTTAGTAGTAGACTCAATCATAAACAAGCATTTTGTTGGGCAGTATAGAAACTAAAGACAAGTAGAAAAAGGAGTCCTGCTCTTGTGTCAGTTTAAAATACACTACATGAAAAGGATATACAGTGAATTTAAAATGGCTTCTCAGTCAAATGGACATTAAATAGAAGAAGAGCATTAACGATGGCAAATCTCTTGGTATTCCACGTGAGGAGCAAACCTGAACCAAAAAATTTGACCATGTCCCATGACCGACATGCAGTCGTCAAACATCCAACACATTGCGGCTGCTTTTGGAATTCAACACCACCGTCCTTCAGGTTGGTCTTTTTGTTTTTTTCGGTGGAAGTTTTCAGGCTGTTCTTATTACCCCTAAAAACACAATTTTATCATATTTCTCATGTATCTAGTGATTGTACTCTTTCAGCTATCAATTTTATAGCTATCTTTTTTTGTTGTTTATTTTAAATCACGCCCTCAAAATTTCCTTCCCAGATCAAAGTTAATGTGTTCTATCAATTCAGCAGCTTTCGATGTTTTGGAAATGTGTTCCGTATGAAATAGGAAAACGTCCAAAAAAAAAAACCCTCTCTCCACGTGCTTAGAAGGTAGTGTAAGTGCTCCACGTGGGAAGATCCTTACAATTAAAACGCGTGTTTCACGTTGAAGTTTTCCTTCCTCGTGCTGTAATCCAGAAAAAACCAGAGATCTCCGTATCCTGTCTGATGTTTTAGTCATTACTTAATGCAATTGTGCGTTAGTTTGTACTTTGCTGTTTTCTCGTTCCTCAATCCTCATTCCTGTATGCCCTGAAATTTCTATACATTATAGTGAAATATACTTGTTTGACTTGTCAGTTCGAAGCAAGCATATGCTCGAGTTGTTCATGTCAAGTACGTTTATGGAACGCAGAGAAGAGAACTCATCTTCTTCGACTTCAAATGGTCACCAAGCTCCAATTTACTCCCAAGCTGGGGTGAACATGAGCATGCAAAAGCGAAAGGCTGGAAGAAAAAAGTTTAAGGAGACTCGCCATCCGGTTTACAGAGGCGTGAGACGAAGAAAAGAAAAGTGGGTTTGTGAGCTGAGACAGCCACAAAACAAGTCTCGGATGTGGGTAGGTACGTTCTCGAGCCCTGAAATCGCTGCTAGGGCTTATGATGTAGCTGCACTGGCTCTGAGAGGAGATTCTGCCCCTTTGAATTTTCCTGGATCGGCTCATTTGTTGCCAAAAGCTAGGTCAGCTTCTATAAGGGACATACAATCTGCTGCGATGGAAGCAGCAGACAATATTGATGACTTCAAACAATGTTCTAGTTTTGGTTCGAAAAAGAACAATCCTATGTCACTGGTGGAAGAATCGCCGAGGAAGGTTTTCTTGGACGAGGAGGAATTGTTTAACATGCCAACATTACTTGATAGCATGGCAGAGGGGTTAATCCTAACACCACTAGGCATGCGAAAAGGGTTCAATTGGGACCAGATGGAGGATTCTATGGACTTGACTCTATGGAGTGACTGATCATGTAATTCTTCATCTATTTACGTATCTTGGTAAAGAGCTAGGGATGAAAATTGTAGTTAATCAATGAGGAAAAGTTCTCGTTGAGAAATTATGACCAGTGACTCTTAAACAAATGCCGATTGCTGGTAAATTCAGATTTTTGTTCCTTGACTGTTGATGCGCATGAAAATCTGCTTTGGACTAGTATGAACTCGGTCATAATATGTTGTTTTTCTTTCCCATATTTGTTGCATATATAGCTCACTTTATTGGTGGAGCAATCCTTCTTGACGACTTCTCAATCCTGACATGTAGGTTCAAGTTGTGGCAAGAGAGGTAAAATTCATTTAAATATTGAACAGGAAAATTCATTGATAGTGAAGATATGTTATAATTTATAAATTATAAATTTCAATTAAATTGAATTTATCATTCAATTTTAAATTGTTAACTTATCATTAATTTACTTAAAATACATAATTTATATATTACAATCTACCATTTGTTTAATTTATACAAAAATAAATAAATTCAACTTCTGTTGTTATAAAATATTCATCTTTAATTGATAGTTATAATTGTAAGGATCATTGTATTAAATTTATCGTATGTTAGTCAATCTGCAATGTAGTTGTTTTTTTTTTCATTTTCAAACCATCAAGTTGTAATAAGACTATAACTTTATATTTAAAATGCTTAGATTTTAAAGAGGATTAGATAATAATGGACTATATAGGACCAAGTCTGAAATTCTTTTTCCTAGATTAAGGTTTGGTTGAATTTGAGATGAACAATTCAAACTCAACTTCAATTGTTGAGTTTGACTAAATTCGAAAACCTAGATAAAAATGATTATCTATATTATATTTGTCAATTCTGCACACATTTGAATTATACATTTAGCAATATATGTATTTACATACATACATACATACATACAGTAAATCAAAGTCAAATGAGGAGTTACGTATGATGGACCATAGGACTAAAGAGACCTTTTCAGAAGTTTCAAGTTTTAGATAGATATTTCTGTCTTCTATGGGGATTTTAGATTTGAAGGAGTTCTTGATTAAGTCGTAGATGTTGAACAATTCTTTGATTATCATGAGATCCTGGAAGAGATGAAGGTAAAGCTAGTGGCTTAAAGGTTGAAGGGAGACACTTCTGCTTGGAGGGAGAAGATCAAAGAAAGGAGATGGTGTGATGGGAAGGATTCAGTTGGTTCTTGTATGCAGATGAAATTGATGATTTGGAGGAGTTCTCTACCCTTAGATTAATTTTATTGCAACAGTACTAGAGATATAGACAAGGTTCTTGTTCTATACAAGACTACATTATAGAATTTCTAAGGTTATCTTGATGTAATGATTTGGAAGAGACAGAGGAGTAGATGGTTTCAAAAATTTCAGATAGTTTAAGACCTGTCTTATAGGACAAGATCAAAATATTATCGATATGAACTTTTGTAGAGGCTCAAAATGTGGCATTGAAGGCAAAATTGTTGATTCATGAGAAAGGCATAATTCAATCTCCCCGCAAAAGTTACGTGGGAGAAGGTAGGAAAAAGTAAGGAGCCTCAAAGCAGAGTAATCCTTATACTAAGCTTCAACTTGAAGTTTGCTAGGCATTTGTCCAATTTATGTCTACAACAAAAGGTGGATATTATAAAGCAAAGGGAAGATGAACTTGCCATTATCTGTAGACTTGATGGCGATGATGAAGAGTATAAGAGACAAAAGGAAGAAAATGAGGAGCAGGATAAGAGAATTATGTAATCTAGAAGTTATTAGTGACTTTAAAGCAAGAAGATAAGACCCAACAACATCAATTGTTTCAGGCACGTTGTACCTGTTGGAAAATTAGGTCGAGATCCTATCCCAACTGTAGCAGAATAATAATGAAACTTTTTTGTGACTTTTGATTTCCCGAAAATCAAGATCTATTTAATTCTATAAAATGATTATCATAAATCATAATAAAGCGAAAACTTAATTCGTACCTTATTCCGAAGCTTGATCTTTATCTTATTATATCCCTCGAATCATTTTCGAAATCGATTCGTCTTAACCACCATAGCTGCATAAATGTCCAGCCTCTAACGGTATCTACAAAACAGGTTGAGAGAACTCTTTAACTCTTATAGAGACGATTAAGCAAAAAGTGCTAGTTCCATAGAGCTTAAGCTTTTTTATAATAAGCTTTGGATGTTTTAGTAATTTAATTGAAATTAAATTCTGATTTCAATTAAACTTTAATTAGAATTACAAATAATTATAATTAAATAACAATTATGCCCATATAAGATTCAATATCTCATATTGATCCTTATTAAATATCTCATATTTAATCATAAAGTTTCTCAAACTTTACAATCAAGTCTAACTTGATTAAATTAACTTTGC
>JANIJH010000005.1:68013632-68044490 GCA_024520975.1 Erythroxylum areolatum
AAATATTGCTAAATGATAGTAATACCTATAACTGCAAAGATTTACTACTGTTTACTGCTTGTTCCGCGCGAGTGTGTAATAACTGAAACTGCTTCCTTTTAACGTGGAATGTATTTCAATAAAAAAATTGTATATCGAGTTTTACTGACTGATGTAGTACACCACCCTCGCGGGGCACAGACTCGGATATCACCAATGATATCGGGTTCGGGTCACGTGAGAGTGGGGTGTTACAATTTCCACCTAAGATTGGCTTGATTTCTTACATGAAAAATGATAAGATGAAGAAGCTGAAATAGAGAGGAGAAAAATCTGAACTTAGAATCCCCAAAATGTCGTGCATCTCCCCTCTCCATTTGCTCATTCCAAAACTTTCAAGACTAACACATATGCTTAATTCCTATTGGACACACAAGCTTTGTTATTATTGGTCACACATGCCTTATCTTTAGAAAATTTGCATATTGGTCCTTCTTCTTCCTTTACTTTCCATATTGGCCTACAATCTTAACAATTAATTTTATTCCTTTATGTCTTAATTTTCTAATGTAATAAATTTCAGACAATTTGTTTAATTATTCAGGGAGTTATATCCAAAACACTATAGGCTATTTGAAAACAAGAACAGTATCCAAAACTTAATTTCAAACCAGAATTCAAAACTCTTAGAGGTAGAATCAGATTTCAGTTCCTTAACAAAATTTAGACCTATGTATCTAGTTTAATTTCCAATTAAAATTATATAATTTAGAGGTCTACATGCCAAGATAAGGCCAAATTATAGAAATCTGTTCAGTGGAACCTATCCATTCAACGAGGTACACATCTCAAATCAACTAACTTCTGTCTTATCATGCAAGTGCAACACAAAAATACATCCAAATTAACCAAAAACATCCTATTTACTTATGGAATACTTCTTTCATCAATTCCCATCATATAATATTCATAAATCCAAGCAAACATATCAAAAATTTGCTTACATATTTCACGTCTAAGTATGTATGTCCATGCCAAAGTGAACAAATTATCCATTTATCCTTGTCTTTTACATTAAGTACCATTATATCTCTTACTAGACTTAAATGTACTTAATTCATTATGTTTGCTTCTTAAAATACCCTATACATGTTATAATACTTCTAGAGTATATATTGGGGTGTTACATTTCTCTCATCCTTAAAAAGAATTTCGTCCTCGAAATTTATATCTGTATCCCCATGGTGACATACTGGGCCAAATAAAACCCTTATTCAAAAGCTTCTATAATTGAATCTTCAAGTCTTTTAACTCTATAGGAGTCATTCTATAAGATGCTCTTGAAATAAGAGCAATACCAAACACAATCTTAATAGATAATTCTACCTCCCTCTCGGGTGGCAAACTCGGTGACTCTTTTGCGAATACGTCAGAAAACTCATTTACTACCAGTATGTCTTGTAAGTTCACTTTCTCCCTTTTTGAATCAATTACTAAAGCCAAATATACCTAAAAACCTTTCCTAAGTATTTGTATTGCTAGGATGGTTCTTATTACATTAGTTAAATGATTAGACATAATGCCATGCACCACTGTTTCTAAACCAGCAGAATCTTTGGGCATAACTGTTTTCAACCCATAATCAACTATAGCTTGGTGTTTGGACAACCAATCCATGCCCAAAATCAAGTCAAATTCATGGAAAGGTAGATCTATTAGATCAACAACAAATTGTTTCCCATGAACAAAATAGGGTAATTTGTATACACTTTATCTGTATATACACTATAGCCTAATGGACTAGTCACATGTATATCACAGGCTAGCCGCTCTACTGATAACATTCTATCACACACTCTTTAAAGGCTCACGACGACCCAAAATTTTTTAATCTCTCTCCCTACCACACTATTGGCTGACTCCTCATCAATACCAATTATACATGTTGTCATGTTGTATTTCTCATTTATGACTGTTAAGTTCCCTTTCTGTGTTAAGCTTGCACATTTTCTGTGGATGTAGATAACGGGTGCTATGGATATCTGAAGATATCAAATTATGGATACTCGAAGGTATCAAATTGTGGATACCGAAAGGTATCAAATTGTGGACATCAATGGTGTCAAACTGTAGCTGTTGCACAATTTATATATTAACAAGTCATACAATATACATTCAAGTCATAAAATCTGTATCTGTGTTCATACATGCAATTCATAATTTATCACCATTAGAAAAGTGTCAAAATCACATTTATATAATAATACTATACACATGAGCGATAAATATGCATACAAATCAGTTATGTACATGTAAATTTTCTTTGGAATGCATTATGCTCAATCTTATATTCCAATGTTTAATCTCCCAATTCATATGTGGTAAGTCATCTTTCATTTATTTCTAGGTGTTTGAAAAGTTTAGTACACATTCAAAAGGTTCAAATAAGATTAAAAAAAATAGAAACGAAAAACAAACTCAAATTTAAGTTAAACCCCAAATTGGTCTAAAAATAGGCAAACTATCAATCTAGGAAGAAATCACAAAACGAAGTCTAGTTGTTCCTTAATATCTATATAGAAAAAGTCAGAATTGGGTTTCGTGGTTTTCTAGACATTTGTCCATCTGTGTCTCTAGTTTCCAAAACACCAAAGACAAGCCATTTGGAATCCTAACACATGAGCTATATACCAAATATCACACACTATTCCAAAATAGGGGCAGCATCAGGTCACCATTTTAGATCTCAATTTCCAATGTCATAAAGTCATAATTAAGTCAGCATCTCTTCTAGAGATTTCTAGTTCTATGTATTAGTTTTCATATTCAACTAATATCACCAAATGTAGAGGTTTGTAGTCTGATTTATAACCAAAACAATGTGACTAGTTCAATAAACCCTTAGATAGAATTCTACTACATGATAATCTCTTGTCATATTCAACCTATTCTCTATAAGATAACACCAAAATAGCACCAAAGTATCATCTCAACAACTATTACCTATATAAATGAATCATTTTACACTTTCAAATCTACACAAATACATAAATTAACAAGTACCAAACCTCAAAATTGACAAAGTAAGTCTTCTATTGCCTTTCCTTCCCTTGTTCTTTGGCTTTGCTTAACTCACCAACTAGAAACACCAAAAATATACCTCTCAATCCCACTTCCAACCTTATAATTTCATTTCTTCATAAACAAAGTAAGGAGAGATAAAGGTGAAGAGAAAATCTCTAACTTTTACCTTGATTTTCATGTAAGATTGGCTTGATTTCTTACATGAAAAATGATGGGATGAAGAAGGTTAAATGGAGAGGAGAAAAATCTGAACTTAGAACCCCTAAATGTCGTGCATCTCCCCTCTCCATATGCCCATTCTAGAACTTTCAAGACTCACACATATGCTTTATTCCTATCGGACACACATGCTTTATTATTATTCGTCACACATGCCTTAATCCAGTAGATCCATATGTTAACTTTAGAAAAATTACATATTGGTCCTTCTTCTTCCTTTACTTCCCACATTGGACTACAATCTTAACAATCAATTTCATTCCCCTATGTCTTAATTTTCTAATGTAATAAATTTCATGCAATTTGGTTAATTATTCTGGAAGTTATACCTAAAACACGATAGGTTGTTCAAAAATAAAGGCAGTATCCAGAACTCAACTTCAAACCAAAATTCAAAACTCTTATAGACATAATCAGATTTTGGTTCTTTCATGAAAGTTTTAGATTTATGTCTCTAGTTTAATTTCCAATTAAAATTATCTAATTTGGAGGTTTACAGACCAAGATATGGCCAAATTACAGAAATCTATTCAACAGAATCTATCCATTTAGCAAGGTACACATCTCTAATCAATTAACTTCGTTCTTATTATGAAAGAGCAACACAAAAATACAACCAAATTAACCAAATACATCCCATTTACTTATGGAGTACTTTTTATCAATTTCCCTCACATCACATTCATAAATCCAAGCAAACATATCAAAAATTTTCATACATAATTCATGTCCAAGTATGTTTGTCCATACCGAAGCGAACAAATTATCCATTTACTCTTGTCTTTTACATTAAGTACCATTATATCTTTTACTATACTTAGATGTACTTAATTCATTGTGTTCACCTCTTAATATACCCAATACATGTTATAATATTTCCAGGGTATATATTGGGGTGTTACATTAGAAGCCCTTAATGCTTTTGTATATCCTAAGGTCTTTATCACTTAGATTAAAGGATGTGTGTTTAGCCTCCTTTACTATATTGGTTAATGATGCTATATACCAACTTTCAAATAAAGGGTCTCCTTGCTTATTTGCCATTTGTTTGGATGTACTTATTAGAATTACAACTTTAAAGATCAATTTGTCCAGGAGCTTCCAATTCCACTGTATATGTAAGAAGCTTAACCTCTTCAATTTAGATTTTATATATGACATTTTATTTTTTAGTGGTGTAGCTCAAAATTCAATTAATGTACTTATGGAATTGCTCAATCTATTCAATTCACTTTCTAAGCTTTCCATAAATATTTAGAAAAGTTGTATGTATGTTTCTGTGATTTATATTAATAGTGCAAAACTTCTATCAAATCATATTAGGTTTGAACATGCAAGAATTACCTTTTAAATTGTTAAGAATTACAATCTCGAATAAAAGGATAAGATATAAATATTGTCAAGCTTTATTTGATGCAATCAGAATAAAAATCAACCATTGGAACAAGTAATCAACTCTTTGATAAATAGTATGTATATTTAATGGTGTACTCACTTTTTGATGCCTTAGAAACTTATTAAAGACATTGAGAGATCCCAAGGAACTTCTTACAGATAGGGTTAGTAGATAATAATAAGGGCAAAAAGGTCAAATGGTTAGATATATGCTTTAAAAAAAGAAGAGGGAAGCTTAGGCATTACCTCTATTGGAAGCTTAAATAAATTTCTTCTAGTAAATAAAATATGGAGGTTATTTATTGATGCCTAATCTATTTGAGTGAAATGGTTAAATACTTACATAATTGAAAGCTAAAGTCTCTAGTCCCTTGGGATGAATGAGTCTAATTCTTTGTCCTTTAATCAAATGCTTAGAATAGGGACATAGTGAATGATGGCATCAGATTCAAGATTAGGAATGGATATAAGGCTTGGTTTTGGTATGAACACTCGCATTCTTTAAGCCCTCTCCATAGAATCTCACACCTAGAACATTTAAGAACAATTATCCCTTTAGATGCTAAGGTGAATAGGGTCATAAGTGGGGATGAGTGGACCAACAAATTTAGAAGTCTTACATGCTTAATAAGATTTGTACCTTATTACACTCCATATAAAACGATTGAGGACCAACTAAAATGGAACCATTATTCTCCCACAGTGTTTATAAACAAATATTTCATGGTCCTCTTTAAACCTCCAGGCCCTTAGGTTATATAATCGAAGCTTATTTGGTTTACCATTAAATCCACAAAATACTCCTTCATATTATGGTTAGCTATAAAAATAGCTTATAAGCTCCAATGCTACCAGCATCCTTTGTCAACAATCATTGGAAAATATGCATCATCTCTTTCATACATGCAACTTCTTATCATCATTTTGGGAATACTCCCTAAGTTTTTCTAAACTTAACTTCAAAATTGCCTTTTAGATGGAGTTAATTACATGGTGCGATTAAGTTAGATGCAAATATAAAGGTTATTTAATTATTTTCAAACTTGTTATCAATTACGGAGTTTATGCAATATAGTTGGAGATGAATTACATAACCTTTTAAAACAGAAGCCAAGAGAACTAGCTCTTTATTCATAACACCATCCAATAAATCCGGTTGATGATTATAACTTATGATAATATCTCAAACATGAGTTAGGATTTATTAGTTAATTGAAACTTAACTCCTTAGTTTTCCATCTACAACCATGTTTGAATTAATAGTGCTACTTATTAGCTAAGTCACAAAAAATTCTTCAAGATGTCGATAGCATCTTAAGGCTAAAAGGCAAGCATGCAAGTCATGAATTGGGACTTATGGGGATCAATTTGGCACATTAGAACAATGTAGATCTCGAATCGAGTAATGCCTTTTGAAGAGTCATACACAAGGGTAACCTATAAAAAACAAAGAAAAAAGCCAACGCTTATGAAGACGTATACGAGCTATAGAGCTATAAAATGACAACTTTCATGAAGATGGTTCTATTATGTGCTACTCTGTTATACCTTCTAACACCAGGATATCACGGAATGGTTAAATATGTATCAAGGCTTTACTAATGATAGGCTTATAACAGGTAGCTTCAATATTCTTTGTTGAATGTAGTAAGTATATTAACCCTTCAAAAAGAGTAAATCTACCATGTATGAACTCATATTTCCTTCGAGCAATGAATTTTAATTAAAAAAACCATGTTATTCCCATAGGAATTTTAAGTTCTTTGTGTTCAAAATATTGATTTAGTGGGAATTAAAATGTTGGTTGATTATTAATTAACTATATTATTCTCAAAGCAATTTTAAATTCTTTGCATTGAGAATTATGGAAATGCTTTTGTATTTTTTTTATAAAATAAGCAATAATCACTTCTCACGAGCACACGTAATATACAAGGACCGAGGTGGCATGTGTTATATTAGAAAGGCTTGAGTTTCTATTTAGTTAAGCAAGTTTTGAAAGTAATTAGTTAAATAAAAATAAATGAGATAAAATCATCTAGGTAGGTATTTATCGCGTAGATATGATCATTAATATAGTCTATATTTACCGGTACCATACTTCTATAATTTGCTTTGCTACTAGTTCTTATTCATTAGTTGAGAAGTGATTTATAAATTCATGAACAAAAGTTTCAGCCACTGTACCAAGTTGGCTTTTTTCTTGTAGGTTACCCTTGACCGGTCTGATCACTGGTTCAATAAAATTTTTATTTTTTTGTTTTTTTGGGTATATTTTTGTATTTTTTAATATTTTTAATATTATATATAATTAAATATAATTATTACATAATTATGACGTCGCATCGGTTCGACCGGTGGTTGAACCGATTGAACCGATCAAACCGGTGATCAGTAAGATTTTCGGTTCGATGATCGATCCAGATTTCAGAACACTGATACCAACAAATTGCGCAAACTTTACTGGAGACAATTGATGAGTAGCAGACATAGACGACATTGGTCAAAATAGAAAGGTAAAGGGTCAGCGTCAAACGTGAAGACCTGTCGGATACCAGAGGCCACCATTTCCATTATGAAGCTGCCATCTGTCTATAATCCAACTTGTTGAGAATAACACAACAAAGGGACAACAAGAAGGCCGTGTGAATTATCTACGTTTTTATTATCAGCTTTGGTAAGAGCCTCAGCCTCACATTTTTCTGATGTTTAGGAAATCCCCAACGCAACATCTCAACAAACACAACTTGCCCATTTTCCAGTTTTTACGTTAAGTATATTTACGTTCTGAAAATTGCTAGAAGAAAAAGTAATACATACATACATACATATATAAATACATACATCTATATATATATATATATATATATGGTTTAATCATATTTTTATTTTTTCAAGATTAATAAGTGGAATTATAATTTTCTTCCTCTTTATTTTGTTTGATAAAAGTATATTATATGAATTTATGATTTGTTCTTAATGTTGGATTCGTATGATATAAAGATGATGAAAAATATTTGAATACTAAGTACTTGTAATTGAGAAGTGATAACCCCGAAATATTGGTCAAGAGCTTTATATCAGTGGGGAGAGATTAGAGTGGACGATGCAAACATATATACATGTTGAGGAGGTTTAGATAGAAAGAAGGTTATCCTATAATTCTTTTAACTATTGATTTATGAATAATTTTTATGTTATTTTTAAATATTTCTTTGAGGGAGATGGAACTATAATGTTAAGATGGGAGGATGAAAAACTATATTTTGTAATCATTTTTTTAAAATGAAAATTTCATTAAATCTAAAAGAATTACAAGAATGTACAATAGAATGTCATTTACAATGACAAAGTCTAGATAGAAAGAGACATGTACAACTCAATCAAAACATAAATAAACAATGCATTTCCATCTGTAGACTTACAATAATATCCATCTAAAATCAATCTCTATCTTTTTCTCGATGCTTCATTCATTTTTTTTAGGCATGAGTTTACAAAATCTCCCTAATCCAGCAACAAACAAAATGAGTTAGCTCATATTTATCTACTCTAGTTCCATTGAATAACCTCTTATTCCTTTTTCTCCGGTTAGAGTAAAGTGAGCAATTTATAGCCAAACTCAAATTAGCATGGTCTCCACCCTTGTTTATGAAAAATTTATCAGCCCAACCAAGTATGTCGAGTCACTCCTAGTGAGGACATTGCAATCCCATTACTTGCACCATTTTGCTTCAAATGACACTAGTATAATCACATTTAAGGTGATTAACAGTCTCACATTGTAAGTTGTATAGCAAACATATCTGACTTATGGCTCCAATCAATCTATCTTTAGTTTTCAACATGAGCAGCTATAAGCTAAGTTACAAAAGAGGCCTTAAGCACACAAGATCCTTTCCATATAATATAATACTAATCAACTCTAAGATGATGATGAGTAATGACTTTAAGACAACTTTGATTAGTAAAACCTCTACATTTGTTAAGCATCCAGTGGAAAATATCATCTTTATTAGTATCGGTTAGTAATCAGATAGATATGATCTAACTCTTTCACCACCTCTAAAATAAATAAGCCAATTATTTTTTTAAATAATCACTTTCACCAAAGATTGAGTTGGAATAATTATATTGATGAAAGGAGAAATTTCCTCCCTTAGAATCAAAAGGTTATGTAAAGACCAATTATCAATCCAAAACCAACAGGAAAGATCATTCCATGTATGAGCTTTAATGAGAGGATATATTATTTGCCTCTTTCTAAGCATATGAATGAAGTACTAGCAGTACTCTTTTCTCTCATCTAATAGCCAAAAGCTAGAATGCCTGAGGTATACTTCATTGATCCAGTTGGATCAAAGGGATTCCTTATCTATGAATAGTCTCCAAATTCTCTTAGCAACTAACAAGGTTTGGCTCTACTTTAAAGAAGTGAGCCCCAGACCATCTTCCTTTTTGCTCCAACAAAAATGTTCCCATTTAATTTTAGTCCCTCTGAAATTGTCAGTAGTACTTATCCGTAGGGAGTTTTTAATAATTTTCATAAGCCTCTTATTAATCCTTTTAGGCAAGAATAAATGAGAGCATTAGTGAATCTGAAGGCTTCTTAACATTAGGTAATGAGCACAAGTCTCCCCATATAAGATAGAGACTTATTTTACCAGGAGGGGATTCTTTTTCTATGCCTTTCCAGAAGAAGGAGACAATCCTAATATCTTAACTTCTTGGAAGAAATAGGAACATTCATTCATGTCAACAACACCAATCGTGCAGTTAAATTAACATCAAATGATGCATACATTATGCTCTTTTAAGTTGATATCAAACTTGAAAGCCTACAAAACACTTTAGCAAAGTTGAACAAATTTGAGACAGATGAGGAGTTAATCCTGGAAAGCAATATCAAATCATCGACAAAAATGAGATGGGTAAGTTCCAAAGCTTTGCATTTGTGATGATATTTAAAACTAGAGCAATTTTGAGTATTTTTCAAAATCAAACTTGTAAGAATTTCCAAAGCAACCATAAAAAGACAAAGGGAAAGGGGATATCCTTGCCTAATCCCATTGGTTCCTTTGAATTGTGGTGGGGTTACCACTAATTAGTGTACATAAAGTAGCAGTAGAAACACAAACATCTACCCAAAAAGAAATTGCTTGCGAATCCAAACCACTCAAAGCAACTCCTGATGAATCCCATCTAATGGTATCAAAAGCTTTGGGAAAAATCAGTTTTAATGGAACAACTTTTGATTGATTTCTTTAACTCGTACTCCCTTAATAGCTCCTATATTAATAAGATTTTGTTAGAGATTGATATGCCAGGAATAAAAGCATTTTGAGTGTGATGGATAAGATTTTGTAGGATATTTTTCAATCTATTCACAAGTAACTTGGAGATTACTTTGTTTATAGTATAACAGGATATTGGTCAAAAATCCTTAAGGTTGATAGCATTGGGTTGCTTAGGAATAAGACAAATGTGAGAAGAATTTAGCTCCCTTAACATTCTCCCTAAAGAGAGAAATTCCTGCACCACATGAACAAATAAATTACCAATGATATCTAAATTATATGGAAAGAAATAAACATTAAAATGATCAAGAATAGGAGCTTTCCTTGAATTCAAAACTGAAAAAATAGTTCTTAATTTCCAACATTGAGGTAAGTTTTTGAAGCTATATATATCTACATTTAAAGGAGTATATTCACCAAGAAGATCTATTATAGTATAAGAGTTATAAGAAGTTGTATTGCCTGAACCAAGAATACCCTTGAAGTAATCATACAACATCCTATGAATGGAATGACTATCTATTACCAAATGATTATCACCGTCAAGAAAGCTAAGAATCTTATTATATTTCTTTTAGTAAGAATGGAGTTATGGAAGAATTTGGTGTTTGCATCCCTCTTTTGAATCTAGGAAATCCTTGCTTTTTAAAACATAAAGGAATTATGATCTTATAGGGCCCTTGAGTAGCATTCAAGTGCCTTACTCTCTCAATGCTTCAATTCCAAATTGCAATAATCTAGATAAACTTTCTATTTGAAATCTTTAAAAGTCACGCCAACATTTTAAAGAATTTCAACCAAAGGACAATTTCCTTCACAAAAATCTTTAATATATTTCTTAGCAACCTTAGCTTTTGCATGAGCTAGAAGGATTTGCACCCATCAACCCTAGTTTGCCAAATGCTCGTGGCTAAATCCAGAAACACCTCCTTGTGAGCTAGAAAATCAAAGAACCTAAAAGGTGCATTACAAGAAATCTGACTAGTGGAGACATTAACCTACATATAAGAGTGATTAGATCAAATTAGGTGGCCAAAATAAGTTCAGGAACTAAGGCATTGATTAGTCCAAGATGGCTGACTAACACCTTATCCATCTTTCTCCTTGTGAAGCTACTCCCTTGTTGCTTATTAGACCAGGAAAAGTGAAATCCCGCATACCTCAATTCAAAAAGTTCCAACAAGCCTCAAGAAGGTTCCAATTCTTTCCCCGAAGAATTAAAGTTGATATTGTCCCCTTAAACTTCAAAAGGATCTAATACACAATTGAAATCTCCAACAACAACCCAAGGGTTGACTATAGAAGATTTTATAGAAACCAAATCCTCCCATAATTTAGATCTTTGAAAAGAAAAATTAGAAACATAAATAACAATCAACTTGAATGAAAACTGAGAAGTCATGTATGTACTGATTTGAACTCCACTTAGTTGATGCTTGAAACTTGTCTCTCACAAAAGGAAAAACTATTATGCCATTATAGTGGTCTTAGTGTTTGGAACCAAAACTCTAATTAGGCAAGGAACTTCATAGAATCCTGTAACTTATGAGCTTTAATATGAGTCTCCAACAATCCCAAAAGCATAGGTTTCTTGTCCAACAACAAGTCTTTTATTGATTGCTTTTGAGAGGATCATTCATTCCTCTGATATTCCAAAAGATCATAATAAAAAATATAGCAAAAGGACCTTCAAGCTTAAAGGCTCCCCTAGCCTTTTTCTTCTTCCTGCCAATTCTTCTATTTTGGGAAGGAGTGAAATTTCCAATTAGGGCTTTATCAAAACCTAGCTATCCTCCTCAAAAATAAGATCTTCCTAATAATTCTTTACATTTATTCCCCTATCAGTGACTACTTTGTTTTGGTCCTTAAGGCCAACTTTTAAATTTGGGGCCTCATCCACCGGTTTGGGATTTTCAGACAAATCCTTAGTTGTTTTAGTGGTTATTTGTTCAACTTCATTACTACCTGAGTTTTCATATGACTGCTCAACCTCATTAATTTTCATGTTTGTCTGAGACTCAGAATCTTCAATACCCGTCAATTCTAGATATTCATCTGTTTTAAAATTTTGCCAATTTCCTTCATACCCTCTTCTCGAGTTGTATAAGAGCCTAATATCAACTACAACTAATTTCCCAACTTTATCAAGTTTCGTCATCGGAAGCACATCAAGAAAATCATCCTTAATTTTGACTTCCATATAAACTCTAGCATATCAAATTGTCTCAAACTTAGTAGTAGAGGAGTAAAAAAAATTCAATCCCATTTCTATCCAGTTCCATGCCTGGAACCTATATTTGAACCAACAATGTTTGCCCTCTTATGTGTCATAAACCTGTTTCAATAATTACTAGCAAATAATCCTTATCTTTGAATTTGAAGATGAAGGAGTCCTCCTCAGTAAGAAGCACCTTCTCCAGACCTTATTCTCCCATTTGGAATAAACCCAAGCATGGAACTAAGGAAATGAGGGTCTTTTGTTTAAAAAGAATTGGACTAAACTACATGACCGAGCTTTAACGATTGTTTCAAAAGCTATTCAGGAGGGAAGACAACTTCATTCACCAAAGTGGATTGGAATATCTTCGGCTTCAATAGAGGAACCTCAGAGGAAACAATACTCTTCCATGTTCTAGGTACCTGCTTAACAGTTGTTGGAGACTTAACATTTCCTTTATTTATGTCCAGGGATTTATGGATGGATGGAAATTCCAGCTTTAGGAAGATGCTTGCAACTTCAAGAGGGCACCCTATGTGCATCGCCAAAAGGAGTACTATTCACTCCAACACTCTTCCATGTTCTAGGTACCTCCTTAACAGTTGTTGGAGACTTACCATTTCCTTTATTTATGTCCAGGGATTTACGGATGGATGGAAATTCCAGCTTTAGGAAGATGCTTACAACTTCAAGAGGGCACCCTATGTGTATCGCCAAAAGGAGTACTATTCACTCCTTTAGATTAGCACCTTATATGTATTACCATAAGGAGTATTATTCATTATTGTAGATTAATTAAAATTAATCTATAGTAAATCCACCCCTCCACGCAGTGCCTCACCCCTACATAACGCCTCACCCCTCTTCGACCTTGCTCTTGCCTGACTCTGGAGTCTACATGCGTGTTATTCTCACATACCAAAAGCCTAGATTCTCCCTCCATTATTTCATGCTCACTAAAGAACACTCTTCACTCGCCAATAGTTCCTCTCACTCTCGCTCATCACTCAACGCCGCATGCAATGCCTCACTAGCTTAATGCTCACCAATGTATGTCTTCGTTGCTTACTCGCCCAATGTGTCTTCGTTCGCTTGCCCAGTGTCGCTCACCCTCTCTCAAGTAATAAGTATTTGTTACCTTCACAATTCAATAAGTAGAATTAATCTATCATCAATATCATGACATTAGGAACCTATTTTATTTCTTTATTTTCAATATTTTATTTATATAAAGCTTTCTATCAAAGGTATTATTGTCTTTAATTTTATTTTGGAGAATAAGAATATTCATTTACTTTTGTACTCTTAGATACTCCATATTATGACATTTCTTTCTTTTTTATACTTAGACCCTTTATAGTTATATAAAGGTCAAATTGGGATATTCAAACATTGTATAATTACTCTCTTATAATATTTAAGAATTGCTTTGATCACGACCTTTTACAAATGGTGAGCAAGTCTTTATATGGTTATTTTGGAAAATATAATTATATTTTGATGATTGTCTATATAGGTATCGAAGCTTATGAGATTTGATATCATTTTAGGAGCCTTGAATTCTACATTAATTACACCTTCTAAGTTTGGGATGTGACAAAATTGATATCAGAGTTTAAGTTTGGTTTTGGGATTAGGAGATAAAGTCATATGAATTGAAGTTTATGGTACGAAAAGTTTGAGCAAGGCTCAACTAAGTTTTGAAAAACAAAACTAGTTTCAGTTTGGGATTTTATCTTATAGATGGATTGATTGGCTTCACATTTTATGATTCTTGATTGTTGTGAGAAGAGGGTTTTAAGAACATTTAGCCCATTTGTTATGGAAGAAGTGTTAAGGCCATTTAGCCAATGTGCTAAACAAAGGTGAGGAGAAGGAGAATTAATAGATGATTTTAATTTTATTATAAATTTTAGATGTTTTCTCATGAGAGTTATTAACTTTGCCTTTAGAGAGGAAAAATGATGAAACCTATTCTCATGTGTTATAATAAGAGTATAACTACAAATTTTAATAAATTAAAGTCAATTACTAAATTTTCTTGATAAAGGGTTTATCTAAACAATCTCTTCACTTTAGGAAGCACTAATTTTATTTCTAAATGGGAAAGATGGACCTTTGTGATTATGCATCTACTATAGTCAACTTAATAAGGTTTTCACAAAAAAATGAATACCCTCTTCGATATGTATGTGTGTGTGTGTGTGTGTGTGTGTGTGTATGTGTGTGTGAGAGAGAGAGAGTATGTGTGTGTGTGTGTATTATTTGATCTATTAAAAGGAGTGACTTGCTTTTTTTATGTTGATTTGAGGTCATATATCACTAGCTGAGAGTTAGGTAGTAGGACATACCTAAAACTGCATTTAGATCTTAGTAGAGATGTTATGAGCTTTTAATAATACCTTTTAATTTGACATATGCACTTACAAACTTTGTGTTTCTTATAAATATGGTTTTTAAGCTATGTTCGAATAAATTTGTTGTTATTTTTACTAATGATATACTGGTATATTCTAAGAGTAAGGAAGAACAAATTAAGCACTTAAATCAAGTTCTCTAGACCTTTAAAAAATATAAGTTCTATGTTAAGTTTTCTAAGTGTAAGTTTTGGCTAGATTAAGTTAACTTTTTTATTCATAAAGTATTTAAAGATGGGGTCATTTCTGATCCAAAGAAGATTGAGATAGTTGACTAGTTAAAGTAAGTGAATGATTTGAAATTCGAGTTATTTCACAAAATAACACTCGTATATATTGAGCTCGTAATGGTACCTCACAATTCAAAAGTCTCTCTATGGTTAAAGAATAAGTGTGGTTTTGTATGAAACTTTAAAGTAGGAAAATTGAAAAATTTTATAATTTTGTTTATTCAAGTTAAATTGATGCTTTGGTATTCATTAGGAAAGTGATTATAATTAAAATAGTTAAAGGAGGTTAGAATCTTGGGTCTATTGAAAAGGGGTTAGCATCGAATAGATCAAATGCAAATTTTACATTCTTTCAAAATTCGCTTTTTTAGGTTACTATCATTGGATAATTTGTATTTGTGATTATTGTAAATTTTAGAACCATATGAGTGTGGTGGGGTAGCAAGTTATACGGGAGGAGTTAACTCAGATTTCTTAGTGCCTGTTTAGATGGGCTTATATCAGTAGAGCTTTTGTCAATAAAGCTTTTCTAAGAAGAGCTTTTCTAAGAAGTCAGTTGATTGTTTGACTGTCATTTAAAAAAGAACTTTTTTGAAAGAGATTCATACAATAGACTATTTAGCAACATAAAAATAAAAAGCACAATTAATTTTAACTATATTTTATTTTGTAATAAGAATTATTTATGCATATAAATATTATTTAAAATATATTAAACAATATGCAAAGCACAATAGATTAATTATTATATAATTTTAAACTATATGAAACATAAATGAAAATATATCTAACTAAATCTTTTATATGGATTATAATATAAAGAAAACTAATATTAGAAATAAATATTAAAACATATAAAAAAGTCAAATAATATTATATAAATCTCAAAATAAATATGAAAATGTGTTTGTGGGTATTATGAGAATTATGTGTAAAAACATAAGGGTAAAGGGACTAAAAAAGCTCATTAATTGATCTAAAAAATCTACCTTAAAAAGTGCTTTTTAGAAAAGTTCTAAATTTAAACTTCTCAAAAAACTGTATTTTAGCTTCCAAAAAGTCATTTCTATGAAAAAAGTGCTTTTGAATTTTACAACTAAACACTCATTTTTTAAAAGAATAACGTTTGCAGTGAAAAAAAGTGCTTATTCACTTTCCAAAAGCTGAAACAAACAGGCACTTAAACTTATCGGAGCAGTATATCAATAAAGGATGAGTTGATAAGAGTTGATGGAATACTCTTCTTATATCTTGGTACTTAATATGTTGATAATCAATTTAAGAATGAGTTATATATACAGCATTGGACTATTCCAGTGAATTGATAAATGAACTTATAGGAAGAGGTGATAAAAAATTATTTCGGTATCATTTGGCATTCTTTAAAATGATTTTTGTGGTTGAAAAATTTTTGATTGATTTTTTAGTTTTGGCCTACTATTTTAAAAAGCTAGCAATGAAAGTATTATACATCTTGCGAGTGAACAAATTGAATTGAGTATTTTTCGTCACTTTCACTAAGACATAAGCAATAGCTATACCTCATAATTCTTATGAGATTTTTAATTTTAATTTTTGATCACATACCTTTGTGTTGGTGTTGTTTTGTCTTTTTATTTAGGCTAAGTTAATTTTGTATTCTTAGATAATCTATAATATAGTCTTCCTTTTCCTTTTATATTTGACCCTTTACTGCTGTTCGAGGATCGTATTGAGATGTTTAAACATTGTATAGACATGGATATTTGTAAAATTCGAGACCACCTCATTAACCTTAAACCCGGGGCAGGTCACACCATCCAAAATTTGCAAGAGTGACACATATGTTTACAGTTTGATTTACAATTTCGCATCATCAAGAGGGTAGGAATAATTTGCTAGGACAAGTTCTTTTATCTACATAATCAATTACTATAAATATTAAATTTCTTAAATTCAACACCTTAACGATTGTTGTTGACTAGACAACCAATTTGAGAAGATTTTGCATATTCTTTAATAAGAGAATCTCTACCAATAAAACATCAAAAGATTGAAGATCGAAATCAAATGGCCCACTCCAAGTTCCAGAGTCAGCTTCCTTTCCATTTGAATTGGTATCTTTGTCAGTGAACGTCTCAATTTTTCCTTTCTAGTCCTAGACTACTATACGTATATACCCTCTAACCCTCGATATGAGACTGCTGCTGATAAAACCATTGCGTGGTAAATTATAGTTGGATGGACATATATGGTTATGGGTTTCTTGCCCATTATCCAACCTGATGCTGTAAATTTATGAAAAATTGGTAGTTGGTAGTTGCAGTTTCTGTTAATGACAGTTATTAGACAATGTCAATTTACTTGGATGCGAGGGTTCTGTCTGCCATATATACTTTGGATTGCTTGAATATCAAGAGTAATAGCGACAGGAAGGTAATAAATATAATCTTAAAATAGGTTTTCGCTCCACCAAGAATTTGTGACCTGTGATTCAACATGTGAACTTCATGGCCAATTCTCATGTTTATGGCGCAGGAATCTAGAAAAGTTTCAAACAAATCGACTCAGTCTGCTCTTAATATTTTACTCCCAGACGTTCTTTTCAGCTCACTAACTGTAGAAGAAGAAGCATTAACAGATAATACGACAGGACGGTGAAACTATAGCAACTATAGCAAGCCATAGAGGTAGGAAACCCTTTACAAGCTAATGAAAAATAGTTCACTCACACCCACTTTCCAACAGTATCTTGCATCTGAGTTCAGCGCGTTTCGGAGCAAGAAACTGTTAAAATACCCCTCTTTTGTTGACTTCTGGTTTTTATTTTTTGATGTTGAGGATTATATATTATACATAGAATATATAAAAGTTTGAGAAAAATCAAGGGAATTTCCAGAGATTATGGTCTCCATAACCAGTACTTTCGTCAGCAGGATCATCGCTAGCAATGTTCAAGCGAGGAGGGCTAAGCATCATTCCTTGAGCCATATTAACCAGAACATTGGGCATATCAAATATCAAGTCCTCATCGACAAACTCAAAACCCATTTGCCTATCTTGTACTGTTTGATTGCTACTCGTCTCCAATAATGTTTGGTTGCTACGCCTCTCATTTCCTATCCCTAAAGCATCCTTTGCAGCCCCTATAGCAGCAGCTGCAGACGCCGCGGCCGCCTGAATATCACGAGGGGATGTGGACGCCGGAACAGCCAGAGAAGTCGCCACGACGGGGAAGTTCAGTTCAGCATCCTGCCCTTTCAGTGCTAAAGCCGCCACATCATAAGCAACTGCTGCCATTTCAGGGGTGGGAAATGTGCCCAGCCATATTCTATTAGGCTTTCTCGGCTCTCTGATCTCTGAAACCCATTTCCCACTACGTCTACGCCTAACTCCGCGGTAAATTGGGTGGCGACCCGAAGTATTAGCCCCAGAGCCACTGCTAGCGCTAGAACTAGAACTATAACTTCTGCTCTTTTGAGGCTGTGAATACATGATTGTGCAATGAAATAAACAAGGAAAAATAATGTTGTTGTCGGCGGGAAGTGAAAGGCGTGAGGAGCCATTTATGGGAGATGGGAATCAGGGGAGAATCCTTATCCGCGGAGGGAAGAACTAGAGAGTGGCAAGTGCAAACCAGTTGTTGATGAACTGCTATCTGCGAAGGGTCGAGGTGTAAGCCATCTCTATGTTGGATATATTGGTTGGACTGCGTTTTAGCTGCAAAAGTAAAACTGCCTAATCTTAACTAACATCAAAGCTATAGTGATGTTTTTTTGCTCTTGTCTAATGGAAACGAATATAATAATGATCAAGTGTAATCAACCTTCATGTCATGTCTCTATATGGAAGAATCTAAGGGAAGAGTGCTGAGTTGTCCCGTAAGATTTCCTATTTGTTTGGATGTATAAAGCCCACAGAAATTGTTCCACGGAACATGTCCGCTCCTTCCACTTAATTACTTACTATATGGAGCAAATTAATCCTGATCTTCATCATTTAACTACGGGATCTGAAATATGAAACGTTTACAGATTTCAACTCAAAACTGTATGGCTTTTGATGCAAATTGTAAAGCAGCTCAATAGTTTACCGCTCAACAATTCAGTACGATGTTTGCATGTTTATCAGTTCTGTCAAACATTAGAGCAAATTACTTATCTATTCATCTTATATGTATCAATTTTACATTGAAAACTGTATAAGGTTCCGTTATAATTATTTAATATTGGACGAGGATGTGTTATCTCAGATGTAATCAAAAGTACCACCGGCCTGTATAAAAATTTTAGCTCAACAGTCTCTTGTAATGACCACATAAGACAACAACAATATAATTGTTAAGGGGTAATGGTCTCAGCTAAAAATATAAGTTTGTTTATATTTTAAATATGGACAGAATGCATGTGTGTAGTTCATGTTATTGATTTCCTCTCTTTTTTCATTAATAGCATATTTAGTAGTTCTTTCTTAGGTTATTTTGCAAGTCACCACCAAACAAGGTCTTTTAAACGAGTAAAAAAAGAAAAGATGTATATCTAAGTTTATCCAGTACCTCCAGTTATTGAAATTTACATGTATAGTTCCTAAAAATCACCAAACAGTATTAGGGCTTATTTAGGTCCAAGTCATAAGTCATAATGCATGATATTAGTCCAATCATTGTTTGTAGGACATAAAAATTAAGATTCATAATAACAATCAACTAAAAGTATAGAATAAATAACATAAAAAGAAAAAGAGATGTGAAGAACTAAGTATAAAAACAATACGGCTCAGAATTGAAGGAAAATTTACTGATACGTTCTTGACCAAAGAGACAGACATTACAAGTATGTAATACAGCAAGGTCAGCGGTCAAGATTGTCTGTGTAAAATTGAGTTGGAGTCTTCCCTGCAGATTGGAGATCTGGAACTTGGAGTCTTGTTGGTCTCTATGGTACATCTTTTTGCTCGCTTGTTGATCAGCCTCAACTGGAGAAAGGCAGAATAGAGATGACACAATAGAACTGAGATGACAGAATGCTTTCTATCCTTACAATTTAACATGGTAGTTACGATGACAAGATGCTTAACGAACATTAAGCATTTTCGTATTCTGAATAAAGTTAACAATAGTTGTAGAAGTCAAATTCAAGAACATTTCTCTGTTATTACATAATTGTAAAAGCTCTCGAACGCTATACTTACGCTATTACTCCCATATGTTACATGTACAGTTACTACTGTAACTGCCAAGTTAACTAACAAACATCCATCTAACTGATTTGCCAAGTCTAACTACCACATAACCACTTTCAAACTAATAAAACTAATCCACATTCTCGTTCATAATCATCGAAATTTCTTGGGACGTTTGAACAATCAAGAGAGACCAAATCTGTGAGCTTGTAAATACCAAATATGAGGTCGTATATGGACGTGAATGTAAGAAATTAATAAAATTTTCGTTATATATTATAATTCTAAGGGCACATGAATATAAGAAAAAAATCAAATATCAAATTAGTTTCAATACTTTTGTGGATGTGTATTATTCGTAAGGATATCCAATATTGGATATTGCGAGGGGATCCAATTTAAAAAATTGGACCGGGAGATCATAATCATATATAAATATATAAATAAGAATATTATTTTCAATCTAAAACTTTAAAACTTGAGTTATAAGTGTTTTTATATATAAATTGCTCACCTTATATTTTTTCTAATTTGATAACTCACTTATGAAATTTTAATAATTTCTTTTTCAAAAGTGAATTTAACTTTATTTAAATCAAATTTAATATCTCTTTTATTTAAATAACGGTTTCATTGTTATTAAATTAACATATTTTCTTCAACTTGAAGTTATCTAATTTTCACTTCATTGCAAGTATATTAAACTTTTGTGATTCAAACTATGATATTAATTATTATATGATAAGAAGAATTATAATTTAAATAAGAAAAGGTTAAGTTGAATTCATCCAAGTTTATATATAAATCAAAAAACACTATTTTCTACCCTAAATCTTAAGTTATGCACTGGTTTATATAGCATAAATTACTTACACCTTATATCTCTTCTTTTACCTGGGATAACTTCCTTATGAAATCTATATATAAAAAAAAGAACATAGATTACATCTAAATTATCTAAGGACAGTGAAACAGATTTTTTTAGAAGGATGGGAGTAAAATAATTAAAATTAATTATAGTTGGTCAGCAGTCAATGTCTTTTCAACTTCATTCCCACGGCTAAACAGAATCGGGTTCGTGGCAAAATATTATATATATATATATATATGCCCTAATCCAAATACAAATTCAAAGTCTAAAGTTTATATTTGTAAAAATGTGTTCATATCAAAACTAATATTTATTATGTAAATCATTGATGCACGGTTGGCCCCCGTTAGCGCTCTGATAACTTTGCAAGTACGTACCTTTGTATGCATGAAAAGCACATACATCTTAAATATACACAAATATACACATGCACTTAACAGTTATCAGGGTTGAAATTCAACAGTAAAACAAAGCTAATTCAAAGAGTGTTAACAAGGCCAAGAAGTGAAGTGCCTTTTCTTAGAAGTCACCATCTATACCTACTATCTAAGCTACTTAGCACATCTAGGGAGATATGATGAGATTTAAGTGCATGAATTCTGTATCATGACGAACTTGACTTGGAATTGAGCCTCCATTGCCAACTTGCTGGCAACCCAGTTACCCTACTAAGTACTAATCACATTTTATTATAGGCGCATTTCTCCGAGAGGGGCTCCTTCGCTTTATTTAATTTCTAAATTTCCCGTGGAAAAAAATCATAATCGTAAAAAGTACTTTAACGATTGGAATCTTACCTTTTTGAATTTGAATAATTTCTCACAATTCTCAGCTTTCATATGGATTAGAAATTGGAATCATTAGAATATTGTTCAAGTTCTTCTGTACTTAACAAATAAATAGCATATTGAACCAATTCAAGATTAATCGCTCCTTAGCCCAGAAATATCCACGGGTACTTAGGATATGTTTGGATGTGGGTGGAGGGATGGAAGGGAATGAAATGGAATGGCCCAAATGACTCAGGCCATTGTTTGGGAGTCTATTTTGAAACATAATGGAATGAGAATTAATGACTTTGGAAGCCATCCTTTGCCATCCAAATCTAATATTTTGTGACTTTCCAAATTGGAGGGTCAGGGATGGAATGGCATGGTTTGCTTTCCAAACCCTCTCTTATTTTATTTAAACTTCCAAACAATGGAGTAGCAGATTCGACTCAATTTCATTCCACTCTATTCCATTCCGTTCCATTAATTACCATTCCATCCTAAACTCCCAAACATACCCTTAGAGATTGATGATCCCCGTGGGATTCGAGCATTATAGCATAAGATCACGAACAGTCCAGTGGAAAACCGGAAATACTAGCAGTTACGATCGGTCTTTTACCTACAAGCAAGTTGGATCATTACATTTAGGAAAAAGCTTCAATATATATTAAACTTAGAATTTACTACACTTTTCTGATAAGACATGACTAGTTATGAGATAGGTTGGAATAGTAGAACATTCTTAAATGTCTGCGAAACAAAAGCATGCTAAGAAGAAATTAATTAGAAACCAAGGCCGTACACGCCGTCATACGATGGATAGTGGGTTCAGCGTCTGGGATTAATGGGTACAGTACTAACTGTCCTAATGAAGCAGTGGAAATAACATTTATGTCTGTGGATTCGCACTTTTTCTAAGGCTAATTCTACACTTGTTGTACATTAGAAAAGGTGTCGTTTTGTTTCTGTGACCCTACCTCGAAATATGAAAGGGACATCAGTGGACCTAAAATTCCTAACCAGGATGATGTTAAATAAAGCACTTCAAGAGACCCGAAGGACTTGATCTGTAAAGTGTTCGAGCACAAAGAAAACTAAGATCAGGAAATGATGAAATTTTTAACCTGGATTACAACAATAGATCCGTGTGTTACTGCAGTCTCTAAATTTACGGCTGCCGCGCCGCGTAAGAGTGGAGACATAAGAATCAGGAGGGTTGATACTGAGTGTAGTCTCTGAATTTACGGCTGCCGCGCCGCGTAAGAGAGGAGACATAAGAATCAGGAGTGTTGACACTGAGGGTATTACTCCACCAAAATTCATCTAATTTTCCTGTGACAATTCGTCTGATTTGAACTTGGCACTGAATGTCATGGTGCTTACTTTTCCTAGCAACTATTTCTCTCATCCAAGACTTGAAGCAATGTTGTAAGCAACATTGCGTGCGTGTCCTAGCTAGCTACCGTAGCAACTAGCTAGCCTGACGATAATGCGTAAGAGATGGAAGTTAATTAGAGACCTGATAAATATAAATGGCTGAGATCTTCTTACACAGGGTAGGGCCAGAGGATCT
Organism: Erythroxylum areolatum; assembly: GCA_024520975.1. Lineage (NCBI taxonomy): Eukaryota > Viridiplantae > Streptophyta > Magnoliopsida > Malpighiales > Erythroxylaceae > Erythroxylum > Erythroxylum areolatum. Next base: position 68,036,849 of record JANIJH010000005.1, read on the forward strand.
GAAGGCAGTTAAGAGACCTGATCCTCACGATTTGAGAATATCATCACGATTGCAAAATTTGACCTTATGTAAACTAAATATAGCCCTTCAGTGATCTGGTAATTTATACACCTCCCAGTTTTCTGCTGATGATGAAATTAAAGCTCGTCCTTGTGCTGCAGAACTCATGTTTCTTGTTAGCTGGATAGCTGCTGTTGGTGCCGACGAAAGGCAACCAGGAAGTCCAATAGTTTATGCGTATGTTCTTACACGTAAGCCTGAAAATGTTCCTGTTGTCTGCAAGTCTAGTTTCAATATGCTTTGCTAGGATTGAACTCGAGTCAATTAAGTACAATCTCTAAATTCATATCAATCAAAGGAAATAATTTAGGTAAGAGCTTAATATTGTTATTATAATTTAATTTAAACTCAAATGTTTTAAATCAATAAAAAATTCAATATTTCACAAACTTTCAATCCAAGTGTTTTAAAACAATTTAAAAAAACTCAACATTTTATAGACGTTTAATTTAAATTCTAACTTATTATCTTCGTCAAAATTCTACCTTTCAATTTTTTATTTTTTTTCTATTAGTTCCTGTGTTAAACGTACATCCTATATAATAGGTAGAATCCAAAAAATTTTAAAATTGACTGAAAACTTCTATTACTACATTCCTCCTATTTAACAACATACTGATGTTATTGACGGTCATAAATAAATTTTAAAGCTTCTTCATTTTTATCATTAGAATACTTACTATTGACAAACAGATCATCATTATCATCACCTGACACCATGTTACAAAGGTTTTTTTAGATATCAAATTTATACCAAAGTCGCATGTACTCTTTTCTACAACAATGACAAACAGATCATCATTATCATCACCTGACACCATGTTGCAAAGGTTTTTCTAGATATCAAATTTATACCAAAGTTGTATGTACTCTTTTCTACAACAATCTCACTTAGGTCTACTTAAGTGAAATTCAGTCTTTCCATGTGATCGTTGATCAATAAAATTTTGTTTCTGAACACTTCATGATCCTCAAAGTATTTAAGTCTCACACTTTAGTAAAAATACTACAAAAGGATTAAATAATCATAGATAACAATAAACACACTAGAACTACGGTAAAAACCAATCTTTATTACTTTCCCAAAAGCATAGAAAGGAATGCTCTCTCTCAATGTGCTCCCTCCCTACCTATCCCTATTCTCAGGATCAAGATTCCAATAAGCTATTTATGGGAATCTTTGGCTTTCCAATTAAGAATTTTAACTGAACGAAACTACCTAAATCACATCTATTCTTATATGATTACATTGTATTAATCAATTAGATGACACCCCATCAAAATAGGACTCTATTTGATAGAATTTAGCTACATCACAACTAACAAGATAAGATATTACATTTAATTAAAAGAGATAAATCCATATCCAAGAAGAACTCTATTATCTTCAAATGATCCTCTCACATGGTCTTTATCTTTTTAAATTGATGTATATCTACTGTGATCTTATCAACCACATCATCCAAAATCTCCCTCGATCTCTATCCATTACTGATGAGTCATCCAAGTTCAAAGCCTTTTATAGCATGTTGGTCTGGTCTAATGCTTACCCATGTCAAGTCCATTAGTTATGGTCCACCTATTTAATCACGCATTTCCTTAAAGGTCTCACATGTTTCCCTCAGGCATATGATCTAGGTAACCTTCAACCCAAGGTCCATCTCAAGCTATCTTTTGGTCTTACATTCGAATTTTGCATCTCGTCAAAGATTTTCATTAATATGCACTAATGTATGTCAATTCATCGACAATGCCCATTTTCCTTGTTTACTCGTAAGTCTTTGCCTTGTTTTGTCATTCCAAGTGTCAAACATTGGTCAAGACTCACTAATACTTACATGATTCCGCTATTAGGACTTAGGGGTCTAACAAACCTTCCCCACATCCTCCTCAACATAAATTCAATCATTTCTTCTTTCTCGCTAACGTCTCTCTCCAAATCTTAAAATTTAGCATGCCACTCTTCTCTCTCTTTCTCTTGATACCTAATATGTTTGGGAATACCCACTTTTTCTAAGGCTAATTCTACACTTGTTGTACATTAGAAAGGTGTTGTTTTGTTTCTATGACCCTACCTCCTTTTGCGGTAACACCACTTAATAATAAGACTCAATCTTTTAAGCCTCACCTTTTAGATGAGGTTTATATCATGCTAAACTCATCTAATCTAATGAAAATAACTTAATTACTATTATCCTCTCTCTATCAAGAAACCCTCCTGACCCAACTCTAAAAATCTAAGGTAAAAATTCACTTAGGTTCCCAATCTTTCACTACACAGTTTCCTATAAAATATACAAATTCAAGTAATATACACCAATTAGGTAAAATATATATATATATAATAAATATAAAGTGACTCCCTTGCTATTCTATATGTCATAAATATCTAAAATAGTGCCTTAAGACAATCAACTTCTCTAAAATACCTATCAAAATTATTTTTTATAAATACCTCAAAAAATTCATAAAAATAATCTTATTATATACATCACACAATGATGCAAAACTAATATATAAGACCCTATACCTATCCAAGATAGGCATCGACTAATTCACCCTATACCTTCCTCAATGACACTAGCCAATTTGCCGTAACCTATTAAATGGTTCTTGCCCTATTTTGAATTACATCACACAATGATGCAAAACTAATATATAAGACCCTATACCTATCCAAGATAGGCATCGACTAATTCACCCTGTACCTTCCTCAATGACACTAGCTAATTTGCCGTAACCTATTAAATAGTTCTTGCCCTATTTTGAATTAAGTTTATTTGCCTAACTAATGGAAAAATACCTAACCCAATTTGGCATTGACTAATTCATCTTGACCGTGAAATGATATTTACCCTATTTTGGTATTAACTAATTTGGCACAACCAACATATTGGTACCTACTCCAATTTGGTCACAGATAATTTGCTTATAGTAATATAATGGTGCAAGTCTAATTTTGACACCAACTAATAGGTCGTGACTAATGTTACTCATCACTAAATAATATAAATTGTATAACATTACCCTTTAGAGGTCTCAAATTCATATAACACATATAAAGTGAGACACCCAACTATGAGATTGTATCCAAAACTAATTATGAGTAGTTATGAATCCATCTAATAATTTATCCTAGCTATCTATCCATAAAACATGCAAAACATATATAATTTCATATTATATAGCCTTTGAAACCATCAATTTGATAAAAGCCTAATTATGTCTAGTACAAAACGTATATAATTTAATGTTACATAACCCTTGAAACCATCAATTTAATAAAAGCCCAATTATGTCTAGTACCTTAAAATAAGGTTATCCATTAACCTACCTAAAACTAAAAATTAATTATTAGAAATAGTCATATAAGATCCAATAAAAAATTAATATGCAAAAATGTAGAAGTAATTAACCTAAAAAGCGTTAAATGGAATATACCCCAAACTTTTGTATACAAAGTACTTATGAACTTATTCTTGTTGAAATATTGCATTGTCCTCTAACCAAATCTCTCTTACAATCAACTTGAGATCCATTTCTTTCTATTTGAAATCAACCTTCTAACTCTTATGTATACTTTTGCATCATTTTCTCTCATTAGACTCTTTTTTTAATGAAAAATGACAACTAAATTCGTTAAAAACCTTTTTTAAAGACAAAAGATCATGAACATATGCTAGCTAATGGTAGTCATCTAACTATCTCATATCCACTTTAGGTGAATTCTCAAAAGTTTTTGAACATTATCTTACCTTTTAATATATCCTCTTGAATCACCTCAAATATATATTCCTATCAAAATTTATAATTAAAATAATGGAGAATTTTTTAATGGTGACACAAAATGAACCCACAAGAATCTTTCACCAAAGTCTCCTATTTTTGTTCAATATTAGTTCCTAATGTCATGTTCTAAATTGCATATAATTATTTTATCTTTATATATCCTCTTAAATAACCTTAATAAAGTTCTTCTATCAAAATTTGCATCCAAAATATCGATTTGTGCTCAATGAGGACAATAAACTAAACTTGCTTGCATTTTCATCTGAATTTTCCTTTTTTATAAGTATTATCACTAAAACTAATCAATCCTAAAAATTCTAAGCAATCAATATTAATTGTCAAACTTAATTAATAAAGTTTAAGAAGAATCTTAATTTATTAAATTCTATCAAATCATAAAAATCACAACCTCAAATTTTTTAGGCCTCATAGAGCGTAAGGTTAAATGAAACATATGTTCAAGTGAGGTTGAACACTTAAAGTCTTGAACCTGGAGTCTTCAAGTTTTACTATTAAAACTCAAGATTTCAAATAGCCATCATTATATTGTTTGAGCAATAAAGACGGAGCGTTTCCTCAAGTATTTTGACTAATTGAAGATAGTTGACACTACCAAGGAGCCAAGCCTTGAATGGCTCAATTGAAGCATTATAATGAAGAGAAACATAGGAGGTTTAAGGCACTGACATGAATCCATAATATATTTTCAAAACTAAGTTATTTTCAAGAATCATTAATTGCCAAATTGTAAAAGTAGCCTAAAATAACCTCAAAGTTGAGTTCCAAGGAGATGCTAAGACTTAAAAGATGATGATTTTGAATCTTATAAGAATATTTGATGTCAAAATGAAAGATATATAAAGTGTTAAATATTTTTTGTAAAGTCCCAAAGATAAATAATTAAATTAGATTTATAGGTAAAGATTCTAGGAATTATGGAGAAGGTTTTAAGGGTCTACTAGAAACGTTAAAACACAAAATAACTTCTCCAAAGGAGCCGAAAGATCTATCTAAGATGAGATGTCAATAACTTATTAATTCTTTATAATTTGTTAAACAAAGATCAACTCTTTTTCCAGTAGACCCAGATATGGAAATGTAGTATTAGCAATCAAGGAAGAAGCAAAAGAGAAGATTTCCATTATTGTAAGTATCAATAAAAGACTCACTATAAAGCCTATTTTAGATTAAGAAAGTCCATTAAACTAAGTGTAAACAATTTGGAAATTTACAAAAATACAACAAAAATAAAACTATAATATAATATAATGCCCAAATAACAGAGAATGATGAAGTCAAGGAGGAGTTTCTTTTCATGCCAAAGTCAAGAAGGAGTTTCTTTTCATGATGGAATCGGAAGGAGTCTCATGTTATTGACAAAGGTTGCAATAAGTTAGTTTAGCTATGGAACACATGTTATACCAATCATTTTACACCTAATCAATAGTTGTTTAAAGACTTAGATAGGTCTTATATTTCTTGAGTTAGAATTGTAAATGGAAGTTGTTTAAAAATTGAGGGTAAAGGAACTACTATATTTGAAACTTTATTAGGTAAAAATTTATTCAGTGCTGCTCTTTACATATTTGAGATAAGTCAAAATCTCTTGAGTATTGATCAGTTAATGATGTCTAGTTATAGATTAAAATGTTATGATGGAGTTTGAAATGTTAACAACAAAAATGGTGAAATGTTGTTTATTATCAAAATCATTGCTGAAAGTTCTAAATTAGATTTTACTAGTGATTGCTTATTAGTTAAGTCTAAGAACATCTTATTTTCTTTTCTATGGTATAAAAGACAAGGTCATTGCATGTAACGCCCTACTACTATAGAGCATATGCTAGAACATTCAGAGGACATTCAAGTACATATCCTATGATAATGGCATGTTAGAGCAGTTATGTTCTCTTATATGGCATCACAAAGAATAACACAATACTTAAAAACAACTACTACTCTTCATTCTATTGTAAACATGATTTACACTATAGTCATTAAAACAAAAATTTACATTAACAAAACATTTAAAAGTTAACAAGCTTTTGTACAAAAGTTCTATATGACATAAGTAAACTACATAAAAAGTCTACTATTCCTCAGACGTCAGCTGACAGACCTTTGAGCTATTTCTTAATCCAAAATCGTTCTTCTAAAGTAACTTAGGTACTAGGTCTCCTCTCTTGTACCTGAAAAGTCACATTGCAATTTTGATGAGTTTTGCGAACTCAGTGAGCTAACTATCATCGATGGACTCACTCACATCAAATACACAAATATGTCATATATAACCAAACTCACAACATTCCTCATCTCAATAAGACATAATGAATGTCACATATTTCATATACTTTTTTAGATCTTATATATATCCCAATCAGCCACATTAACATCAATTACTCAAATGTTGCATATCACTTTATCATCACAATTTCAGAAATAGATTCTTAGTCATATAATTCATAATCATAATGTACAAATGCAGATGCATATAAGACTCGCTTTTATTTTTATTTTGTTATAACAGAGTGCCTATTTCACTATCCCATATCTATTGTAGATACCAGGCTTATTAAATGTTAAGCCTGAGGGTCTGATGCGCATAATTGAGCTTAAAGCTCTTTTCACGTTAGCTACTTTGGTCATAACTCCTTTATATGAAAATGCATCATTTAATGGAGCATAACAGTTCACATAATATATCATCAGTCACTTTCAGTCAATGAGCACATTCAATTTTCACAGTTCATCGGATCTAAGTATGGCATTCAACAAATAGTTAAGCATTCAATTTCCTTATTCACATTCAAATCACAAATACTCCTAATACATTCCCGAATATCAAAATCCTTGGACAATCAATTTTTGGAATTAGTAATATCACAATTACAATCAGATCATTAAAAGTTCAATAATAGGAAGTTAAATAAAAAAAATCAATCCAAGTGAGAATATCTAGGTTACTCATAGTACACTCCAGTATACGCTTTTGCCTAGATAGACTGGCAATGTCTTAATGATGATGTTCGATTTGAGCATCTATACGTCATACAATACACACAGAATTCACATTAAAAAGTTGATCAATCGAATACATATTCACTTATGCACTTACATATATGTGCCATGTTCAATGCATGCCTAATGACTATCCCGAGTATGTTTCCTTAATCATAATTCATAATCATTCACATATTGTCACTTAGATATGTCTTGTTTGCATTTAGGTTAATATCTTAAGTATACTGATCATGCTCCATTCATTAACCATACATTTACTAACTCTTTTCTAGTATTACAAATATTTCACATAATTCCCAATTCTCATTCATTCATTCTTAATGCATTATTAATATCCTTTAGAATACATTTGCATTCATATGAATTTCTTCATTCCTTAAACACTCCTTCGTTCCAAACTTAGATGCATTATTATCAAACATTCTTTTCCTTAAAGTATAACATCAATTATTAATCAAAACTTATCACACATTTAACCAACTTTTCAAACATCAAATTATGTTCATTTTAAATCTTAATCTAGTCCTGTTGGACCCCGAATTTTTTTATGATGACATTAAGCATGAATTATGATAATTATGTGTTTATGGCTTAGTTTGATTAAATTTGGTGTATTAGTGGGTAATTGGAGTATAATTGAGATTATTTAAGGGTTAATTTGGAATTAGAGGGTTAATTTGTGTAAGGGCTTTTTGGGAAGTTAACTTAGGTTGGATTGGATTAAGGTTTATTAGGAGGGGTAGTTAAGTCATTTCCTACCCATTAGAAGAAA
>JANIJH010000005.1:68044590-68056024 GCA_024520975.1 Erythroxylum areolatum
ATCATACGTATAGAGATTTGTGAATGTAAATGCATGTGCAAATCATTTTGTATGGATGTTGGGATCGGGTCTGACACTTTGGACCGCCCGACCCAGGCGCAGCCGAGAGGCCACCTCGGGAATGGGGTTCCGGGGCCCGGGCCCAACAACTCCAATGCATCATAGTTAAGTACCTTATCGTTAATTGGTTCAAAAAATCACACAAAAGACCATTTTCTTTACTGTCATGCCATTTCCATGATCATTTATGGCTTCCCATAATCGTGGGATGGGTTATCCAAAAGTCCTCATCCATTTCCTTCATTAGTTTTTTCAGATTTTCCCAAGACAAGTTTCGGGCCAGTTTTGTATGGTCATTATGACATAGAAATTGACATTTCTAGATAATATGTTCTTCTATGTCTTAAGTTTCTAATGAACTAAAGTTTATACAATTTGGCTCATTATTACTAGAGTTATACCCAAAATGCTACATACTATTCTCAAATGGTGACAAAATCCAAAACTTAAGTTCAAGACAAATTTCAAAATCCTTAAAGTCAGAACTAAAATTATATTCCTTCACGAAAATTGTATACTTATGTATTTAGTTTAATATAAAATTAAAATAACCCCATTTGGATAGCTACAGATCAAGTTATGGTCAAAATACTGATGTCTATTCAATGAAACTTGTTCGGTGACACCACTACAATTAACTCAAGTCTTACACCTTATTCATGCATAAATTAGACCTGAATTATACTCTAATTCCTCATTAATATCAGCTCCAATTCCAGTTCAAAATTATTCAATTGATGGCTCACAACTCATTGTATTTCATGCATCAAAAATCAAACTAGAAACCATTACATTATTATGCATATAGTCCGAGTTATTTATCAATTCAAGCACACTTAATTAATGTCTTTCTTTAGCATAAATACACCTTCATTATACTTCAAATCCAGACCTAATTCATCCATGAATCAATCTATATTCACAGTTTTCATCCACCAAGAGCAAGCATGGAAAACTTGCAAGTCCAATCAACATATTTCTAGCACATATCACCACCAAAATTACATGCATTTCATTCCAATTCAAGCATGATTCACATACTACTAAGCATGCCATAAAGATCATATTGCTACTTACTTATTAGGCTAAAAATTCACTCAAAACTCCATAATATACTAGTCCTCCAAGCAGGCAAAATTCATCACAAACTCAAGGTGAAGATGAGCTAGTTTCGGTAAAAACACAAGACAACAAATAGTTGGTTTCTTGGCCATTTTGCGAGAGGTTAAGGTGTGAATTTTATGTACCAATTTAGCTAGAGTAAAAACTAGAATATAGAGAAAAGTTTGAAGCAATTTCAGTGGAGAGGTGAGGGAAACAACAGAAATGTTACTGCTGGAATTTGCTTCATCAATATGCTAGGCGCCACTAATTTTCAAAGATATATGTCTTTAGGCATGGAATCCACTTACTCATTTCATATGCTGCCATTAATCCACACATTAAATTTTCATATGTCACCAATTAATTAGTCCATATGTCTCATTATAATTAGTCCACATATCACACAATAATTGGTCCATTTGTCAATTAATTAACTATGCCAAATGTCACCCAATTATAGGCGTAATCATCCTTTTTTATATATCAATTTATCCTTTATTTTTTATTTTTAATCCAATTGTACATATTAATTCATCAATCTCCCAATTAATAACAATTAATTCCAATTTACTAATTGGAATCCAATCAAACAAAAATTTAAAACATAACAATTCACAATCCACATCATAGTCACTTAACATTTTTTATACCACAGGACATGTTAAATGAGTGCATATACTTACTTATAATGTGTACAAATATCAATTCATGTATGAATGTTAATGTTATGCATGTATATGCAATACTTGATTTAGGTTTGAACCTTAAGCATATTCTGGAAAACAGGATATTAATTGCAATTATGTAAGCTTAAAGAAGTTAATTGGTAAAAAATGGTTATTAACATACCTGCAATTTGTGAAGTGAAATTTGTTTGAGAAGCATGTCAAATAGCTAAAGCTGTCAAAGTAAGAGAAAATTTACAATTAATGGATATGGGCCTTTGTAGCCTAAAACAAAATGAATCATTGAATGGTTAAGTATTTTTTTTATAATCATTAATAATTATAGCAAATACTATTGGGTTTATTTTTTCAAAAAATAATTCTAAAATATATTCTAAGTTTTTAAACTTTAGATATGTTTTTTGGATGAATATGGAAAGGACAATAAAGCCTTGAGGTTAGATAATGGGATTGAAGATAATCTAAAGCAATTTAACAAGTATTTAGAGAAAGAAAGCATTAAGCATTACCTGACAGTTCCATATACTCCACAATAAAAGGGAGTTAGTGAAAGAAAGAATATAACACTTAAGGAAATGGCCACATGTCTACTTTATGATAAGAATATGTCACTTAAATTCTAGACAGAGGAAATTAACACTATTTCCTACCTCTCAAACAGGTTATCAACTAGAGATTTGAATGATCTTACACCATTTGAAGCTTAGTTTGAATATAAACTAAGGATGATTAAATAGGTTATCAACTAAAATTTAAATGATGTTACACCATTTGAAGTTTAGTTTCAATACAAACTAAGGATGATTCATCTAAAAATGCTTAGGAGTCTTTATTTTGTGTTAAAATTGAAATTAAAAGACACAAATTTGATCTTAAGTCATTCAACTATATTTCTTATTTATAACACTTTGTCTAAAGCTTATATAATTTTTTTAGCTTAAGATTAATAAGATTTTTATTCTAACAACTGTTATGTTAGTTGAACTTGTAATTCAAAACTAGAAAGAATCTAAAATTGAATTTTAAGTTCAAGAAAGAGTCTTTAAAGGAAATATTATAGATGATGTTGATGATGTACCAATCAGAGTTACAAGACTTCTAACTAATGTATATAATAGATGCAATGTATATACATTAAAACCTTCCAATTATAGTGGAGTTATGGATTATCAAGTTTAGATAGATGTTATAAAGGATCATTTAAGCATGATAAGAAAATTGAAACCTAGATCTTAGTAGACAAACTTAAAAATTAGAAAGTTATTGGCATTAAATGGCATTTGAAACTAAATTGAATCTTGATGGTAGTTCTAGTAAGTGTAAATCTATAACATGCCTATTAATTGAATAGGAAGGCTTACTTTGACCAAGACTCCATTTTTATCTCCATCTATGGATTGTATAAATTTTTTGGGATATAGATGAAGCAAAAGAGGGGGTTAAGAGATAGAAATAGGAATTATAGTACCATTGGAAAAAGGGAAATCTATTGGAACATCTCTAGTAAAAGGGTATTCTCAAAGACCTTGGAGTTTGTTAAATCAAAGGAAGTTCTAATTGATATTTTGATGATAACAAAATATAATTACTACTAATGCTTTTATTATTTTAATAAAAAGCAATATTATAACAAAATGAAGGTATAAACTCAAGAAGATAGCGTATCAAATTGATGAAGAAAAGTTAAAGTTTGTAACTAATGAAATGAAGATCAAAACAATAACAAAAGAATATTAAGGCTCATTAAGGTCATTTCATTTTTTATTATTATTTGTAAGCTCTCTTTGTTAATTGAATAATCCAAAAGGCTTACTAAGCTTAATAATTTCATCTAACTTCAATGCATGAGTCTTTACATTCATCAAAAGACATTGAAACTTTTAATTTAAATATAAAATTCTCTTGATCTTTCAAATAATGCTTAGAAACATTTTGGGATTTTTTAATTATATTTGGATTTTAAAAATTGGTTTTGAGCATTTGAAGTTGTTAAAATCATATTTTTGAGGTGATTAGTCGACCTACATAGATTAGTAACCGGCCAATATAGTCTAAAGTTGTTAAATTTGATGTATTATAAGTTTGTAGCAACATTAGTTAATGTATTGGTAAACCAATGTAACATATTGGTCAACCAATATGTGTACTAGTCAACCAATATCCAAAAATTAGTGAATCTAGTATTGTAAATGCATAATGGTCAATAAGTGTGCTGCATGTAACCATTGTAACAACTAGTTCTTAGGTCTAACACCTATTTTGGGTCCTAAAACACTATAAATAGGTTTTTTCTCATTGGTTTTAGCATCAAGAAGTATTTGAGTGTCTTTTACACACATTCCACACTACTTTTAAATCATTTAAGAATTCATTGTCTCATCTTGTGTGAGTAATCCTTTTTGTAATTATCAAAGTATCCAAATGAACAATTTTGAATTGTAAGCTATTTTTGGGGTTTGTGATCATTGTATTAGGTTTATCTAAAATTGGTTTGGGATTCCTCTTTACCTTAAAGAAATATTGAAAAGGAGGTTCCTTTTTGATAAAATAAAAGATTGTATAAAGGTTATTCTTTGCCCTGAAAGAAGAAATTTAGTGAAAATCTAAGATTAGTCTTAGGCGTGGAAGTAGGTGAGGATTGTTTGCTAAAGCAAATAAATCAATCTGTGTTTCTCTTCTTTTACTCTTTACTTTATTGTTTACACTTGTGATAATATGTAAACATTGTCTTATAAGTTAGTATATTTTAATTAAAATCTTGAATTCACCCAATTCAACCTCCTCTTGAGTGTCATTAGGGAATAATAAATGATGCCAGAGTAGGTCTATAATGCTAGTATTTCAAACAAAGTCCTATAGTAAAGGTTATAATGGTATACCTAGGAGCATCTTTATCATCCTTTAACTAAGAGGGTCAAAAAATTAGTAAAGCCCCTATCTTTGATGGAAATAATTACTTTTATTTTAAAACAAGAATGAAATTTTTCTCAATGGCGTAAATTTTCAAATTTTGGAAAATTGTCTCAGGTGGTCCATACATTCCTACTAAAATTATAAATGATGAAAAAATTTCTTAAGTTAAAAGAGGAATGGGATCCCCAAGATAAAATATTAATCTTTTAAATAATAAAGTTGTCTATATTTTATTTATGTGTTGGGAAGAAATAAATTCAATAAAGCATCTATGCTAGAAATGGTTTTGAATATGAATTGTTCCAAATAAAACATGATGAAAGCATTTCTAGCATATATAGTATATTTATTATAATTATCAATGCTTTCAAGGGTCTTAGAAAGACCTACATTAACCTTAAAATGGTGAGGAGTTTGCATAGTTCATTACCAAATTTATGGGAAGCTAAAGTGACGGCTATACAAGAAGCAAAGGACATAATAACTTTACCATTAGAGGAACTTATTGGATATCTTCTTATATAAAAATGAGGCTCTAAAAGAAACAAAAAGAAACAATTCGAAGAAAAGGAATCTAGCATTCAAAGTCTCAAAGGAAGAATCAAGTGATAAGGAAGAAATATCATCTAGTAAAAGTGATAGATAAGATAATTTTTCAATCACTAAAAAAGTTAAGAAATTCTTGAAGAAGAACTCCTTAAAAAGAAAGGACTACAAAGGTGGTAAGATAAACTTAAAACTCAAACCAAATAATATTATTTACTTTGAATGTAAGAAAATTGGACACATGAAGTCCCAATGGCCTCTTAGACACAAAATTTAAAGCAAATAAAATATTATTTACTTTGAATGTAAGAACCTAGACATATGAAGTTTCAATGCGCTCTCCTTAAAGAAAGTGAAAAATATGAAGAAAAAAAATACAAGAAAGAGAATAGGAACAAAGGAAAAAAGACGGCATTTAAAGCCTCCACTTGGTATAAGACAAGCGGCTCCAAAAGTGAACAGTCGGAAGGAGATGTAGCTCATATATGTCTCATAGCAAAATATGATGATGAGTATACTCTAACTCTAAATCAGGTGATAATTATAATAGGGACATTAATTTGACATATGATGAACTTGTTAAGGATCTGTAAATTATAAGCAAAAAAAGAAAAGGATATATTCCAAGCCCAAGGAAGTTCAAAATATTCTAGACATGTATAAGTGAAAATGGAAAGATAAAGAGTGAATTGTATAACATCAAAGCTTCAAAAGGTGTAGCTATAGAGGATAATCATGACTTAAATGCTTTAAAGCATGAGAATAAAAAGTTGAAGAAGGAACTTGATTCTCTCAAGGACTCATTATCCAAGTTCACTAAAGGAAATGAGAAATTAGAAAATATGTTAGGAGCTTAAAAGAGTTCCAATAATAGGCATGCAATTGGATATAGTCATAAGAATGCTTTCAGCACCAAAAACCACTTTTATCAAAGTAAAGATGCTACATAGTGAAGAACCAATGCCTAAGATGATAAATGAATATAGAGCATCCACATCTAACCACACACACAATGCATTCACTAAGGGTCGCTTAAGAGCAAACTTCATAGTTTCTTGTATCATTCATAATTTAAATCAAGAATTCAATACTATTAAATAAAGAATAAGCATTACTTTTACAATAACAAGTAAATCCACTCACATCCATTTAGGCCTCAATGAAACATATATCAAGCTTTTATCTATAGTAAGCATCAAACATAATCATAGGACATTTCACTACCCTAGGAGAATAATCAAAAATTTTAATATCCAAAAGAAAATTTCTCATTATGCATATACACATAAATGCATATATGTATAATCATCATTTATATAATATAATATATCTCTTTTATGGTAAAAAAAAAATATGGGTTAAAAAGAAGATGCAACCTAACAACTAAGGAACTAAGCTTATTTAGGTTCTTAAATACATTGATTACCTTAGTTTGTAAAGATATTAGAAAAAAAACAAATGGTATGTTGTAGAAATAATGTTTATTGAATTTAGTATTAGTATTATTAGGGACTTTGTGCATTTTGTCGAATCTAACATTTTTTCTCCAAAAAAGTTTAGAAGATGTTATTATAAGATGTGGAGAATTTAGCCACCAAAAACCTTTCAAAAGGAACAATTGTTGAACCAAGTGAGAGAGATGAGAAGGATGAGAAGCTTCATTAGATTTTAAACTCAAGAAGAATCTTATTTCAAATGTCTCATAAGCAATGTTTGACATGAGATAATTATTAGTTCGTAATTTAGAAATATGTGATAACTTATTTTTATATATGAATTTGAGTATTAATCCAGAATGATAATTTTTTTATTTGAATTATGAATAAGGTGTTTGATAATTATTTTTAAAGTGTGAACCTTACTATTTAGAATTAGAGACTATTTAAGAGTAAGGATACTAAGATAGAATTTATATCAATTTTGTAATATTTTATAATTCATTAAATAAGGATAAGATTTTACTCAATTAGAAGAGAATTAGATTTTTTTATGGAAATCCTATATGATAAAAATCCCCTTTCATTTTCTTAATAAATTTTGTGTGATTGAAGTCTCCTTTAAGATTTTTTATATTTCTTTATTGATATTACTATGATCCATTAAATGTTTTGATGTTCAAATTTAAGTTTTAAAGCAATTTTTTGCTCTTTAAAATACATTAGTCAACCAATATCTCAGTGTAGTCGAACAATGTAACCAAAAATCTTTTTTTTGCCTTTTTAGTGAGTTTATTCTTTGTTTGATCCCTTGTTTGATCACCTAGATAGCCACACCTGTTGACTAATATCCTTCAGTGGTCAACTAATGTTCCTAATTTTGAGACTCCCAACTTTCCTGAGAATTTGCAATGAGTTTAGTCACCATCCTTAGCAAATAAATAACCAACATAAGTCGACTAATATATTTCATTGGTCAACCAATAAAAAAAATTTTAATTCCAAACCATTTTTTTCTCCTCACCCCCACTCCTTACTCTTGGTTATCTCTGAAGCATAAATAACGATCGACCAGTCGAGGCATGTTGTCAACTAGTCCTAATATTTTTAATATCTTCTTTGCCTCTTTTCTTTTAATCTCATATTTTATGTTTATATCATCTAAAACACCAAACAATTCATTATTTTCCTTTAAAAACATCATTCCCTGTCTCATTAGATTGTATCAAACTGAAATTTTGTTATTTAGGGACTCTTAATTTTTTTAATTAAAAGATATCTCTTCAAGTTGATACCTTCTTAGTTGAATTGTAAAATGATTATAGGTTATGCTCCTTTCAATTATATCATTATATATTTATTTTTTTCAATTTTGGTATCTTGTGTACTTTTTTATGTTTCTATTTTTGAAATGTTGAAGCTTTCAAAATTATAACTTCTTTTTATGAAATTATGGGTGGATATTGCAATTATGCTTTTATTTATTATAATTCCAACCTCTAATTTTGTCAAAACATGCCCTTGGTGCTTTCAACGAATTATGTTAACGTAGAGACAATATTAAAACTATGTATTTTTCTCAAATTAGTCATAATTATAGATGCCTTTATCAAAATTGATTTTTTTTACTCTTCAAATATTCAATATCACTCTCTGGTGAGAAAGTTTGGCAATCCTGATCAAATTCATCTTTTTTTCACTAAGTTAGCTTTACACATCTCTCTTTATATTATGCATTGTCAGTTAATAGATTTCTTTTTTATGATTCCAAAAAAGGGGATAAAGTTTGGTTACATTATATTTAAGGGTAGTGATTACATTTAGAGGGAGTTATTGTTTTATTGTTTTTGTACTTCTTGTACTTTATATAATATCCTTGAGTAAATTTATGTTATCTTTATGTATAAATATTTCTTTGATTTTAAATATCTCTTTTGTTCTTTCTATTGAATTATGCTCTTCATGTTAGATTATATTTTATGTATAAATTAAGAGTGGGGCTAATCATTATCTTAATATTTATTTGGGTGCTTAATTTTATTATTATTGTTCTCTAATATCACAATTGTTTTGTCATCATTAAATTATTGTTCTAATTGATGTTTTGATGATAACAAGACATAATTAGTACTACTATGTTTATTATTTTGATGAAAAGTAATATTAAAACAAAATGAAGCAATAAACTCAAGAAGATGTTGTACAAAGCTTACAAAGAGAAGTTGAAGTTTGCAATCAATGACATGAAGATCAGAACAAGAACAAAAGAAGATCAAGGCTCGTTAAGTTCATTTCACATTTTGTGTTATTATTTGTAAGCTCGTTTTGTTAATTTGATGATCTAAAATGATCACTATGCATAATCATTTCATCTTACTTCGTTGCATAAACCTTTACATTCATCAAAAGGCACTGAAGCTTTTGATTTTAATATAAAATCCTCTTGATCTTTTGAATAATCTTTTGTAAAGTGTTTTAATCATATTTTATTAGACAAATTAGTTTTGAGCTTAAAATTGTTAAAATCATGTTTGGGTGATCTATCAACCAATATGGGTTAGTAGTTGACCAATATAGCTAAAGTTCATAAATTTGATATACCGTGAGTTTGTAGCAATATTGGTTGATGCAATATGTGTAATGGTCAACCAATTCCCAAAGGCTAGTGAATTTGGTACTATAAATACATATTGGTCAACCAGTGCATTGTTTATAGCTATTGTAACAGCTAATTATTGGCTCTAATGCCTATTTTGGGTCCCAAAAAACTAAAAATAGGTGTTTATCATTGGTTATAGCATTAAGAAACATTTGAGTGTCTTTTGCACATATTTCAAAATATTTTTCAATCTTTTAAGCATTCATTATCTTATTTTAAGTGTGTGAGCTCTTTTGTGCTTATCAAAGTATCCAAGTGAATAATTTTGACTTGTAAGTTATTTTTAGGTTCATGATCGTTGTATTGGACTTATCTAAACGTGGTTTAGGATTCTCTTTACCTTAAAGAAAGATTGAAAAGGAGGTCCTTGTTTACCAAAATAAATGATTGTACAAAGGTTATTCTTCGCCTTGAAAGAGCCTTTTTGTGATTATCAAAGTATCCATGTAAATAATTTTGAGTTGTAAGCTATTTTTAGGTTAATAATCATTGTATTTGATTTATCTAAAAGTAATTTGGGATTTCTATTTACCTCAAAGAAAGATTGAAAAAGAGGTTCTTGTTGACCAAAATAAATGATTGTATAATGGTTATTCTTCTCCTTGAAAGAAGAATTATAATGAAAATCCAAGATGAGCCTTAAGAGTAGGTGTAGGATTATAAATTAGTATGTGTTTCTCTTCCTTTACTCTTTACTTTATTCTTTACAACCATAACTAAATTCACTTACTTTTATTTCATTCTTCCATTTATGATCATTTGTAGACATTGTTTTATAAGTTAGTATATTTTAATTAAAATCTTGAATTCACCCCCTCTTAGGTGCCATTAGGGAATAACAATGTTGATTATATTAACACATTTTCTCCATTTTCCAATTTGGACACAATAGGGATCTTACTTGCTCCAACTGAACAATTAGGATGGTTTATGTATCAATTAGATGTGAAATTTGTCCTTCTTAATGGTTTATTGAAAGAAGAGATATATATTCAATATCCAAAAGTTATTGAAATTGGGAATAGTAGTAAAAAAGTGTTCTTATCATAAAAGATTTTGTATGGTCTTAAATAAGCTTTAAGAGCTCGGTATAAAAAATTACACAATTATCTTTCTAAAGTTAATTTAGAGAGAAGTCTCAATGAGATTACTCTTTATTTTAAGAACTTTAAAGCTTATTGTTTCAATTTACGTTAATGTTCATTTGGCCACAAGTAACAATAAGAAGTTGGTGGAGAAGTTTAAGGCAAATTTTAAAAAAACAAAACCTAGATGTATTAGTTGAGTCTACTTTCTTATTTTTTAGTATATAAGCAAAACAATATGTATATGAGGTTTTACTTTTAAAATAAATTTATTGTGAACTTGTTAAAAATTTTTATCATAGGAAATTTGTAAATTGATTGAAACTCTTATGATTTTTGTGATTTTTTTTAAAATGATGGTATGCCTAAAGGGTTGAAGGCAAATTGTATAAGTGTCGGGTCCCGATTCCTCTTTCTTATTAAATAAGCATGTTTAAATTACTTTGAGGTTTAGTTTGCCAAATTCCTTTTAGTTAGAATAATTTGAGGTTTTAATACTTATGTGGATGGAATTTTAATAGAGGGATTACGAGTTTAAATTATAGTTGGTATGGAGTTAGAAATTAAAGGAATAAGATGGTTTGGGGGCAATTTGGGTAGATTGTTAGGTTCTTAAAGTTAAGGCTAAGAATGAGGGGTATTTTAGTCTTTTAAGAATCATTAAAGGAAGAAAGGATGAAGCAAATTGGCTTGTGGTCGTTTGTTTGAGTAGTAGAGAATGAAAATTGCAAGTTTAAAGAGAGGGTAAGTGAAACTACGTAGTTTTAGGCTTAGGCTTTAAGTTTAAGAAACAAAATTTTCCTAAGTCTTTGAAAGAGGGTTATGAAACTTATAAAGCAAAAGAGAGGGAGAGAGACCTTCGGTGGAGTAAAGGAGAAGAAGAAGAAGAAGAAGAAGAAGTTAGGGCTTTGTCAAATCTTGGTTTAGAAAAGTGATTTTAAAAGT
>JANIJH010000005.1:68065354-68081119 GCA_024520975.1 Erythroxylum areolatum
GGTTGATGTAAACAGTAAACTAGTAAAGTATACAGTACAACTGTATAATATACCAATATGGACTATTTTGCAATTTTTAAAAATTTTAGGGATTATTTCATAAATTTAAAAAATTTTCCGAAACGGTATCCAGTACTGACCTGTACCGGTACAGTTTAGTTCCAGAACTCAATTCGGTACCGAGACCGGTACGGTATTCATAACTTTACTTCTACCCTTAATTAAAAAATAACCACTCATCTTATTGCTATCTTTCCCACAAAGACATAAATGTCATGCTAAAGTTTTTCTTTCATCACACTTATTAAATCCTTTACCATTATAAGTTGTCCATTATTAGTAGAAAATTCATACCCTCGACTAACAAAAGTACCCATAAAAATTAAAAAATTTTGAAACTTAAAAACATTCCAAACATTTAATCCACCTTTAACAACATGCTCTCTATTATCACCCAATTTAATAGGACCATTCAATTCTTTAAAGAACCTAATCAATCCTTATTAAAAGTCATATGATAAGTTGCTTCAATGTCCATCTACTCACTAATTTGCAGAATGAGAATCAATCATAGTTAAAACATCATTGCTTATTCCATCCTATTCATCAAAACTCTTTTAAAATATAGCAACACTTGTTTTTTCATACGTTTTTCTTTTCTCGTTTCCATCCTTCCACCTACTTCAAGAGGGAAGTACTCTTTTTCTTATTTTTAAAGCATCAAATAATTTTGGCATTTAATTTAGATCATGATTTACTCCTATCTTCAATATCATTTTCCTTGTTCCTTCCCCTACCAATAATTAAACCTAAATCTAATATAACTTCATATGAACCAAAGGCCTTCTCCTTCAATTCTTTAGACTACAAAGCATCCTTTACATAACTTATATAAGTAGTCTCTCTACCATACAACATGATATCAATAAATTTCTCATATAAATTTAGGCAAGGAATAGAAAAAGATTATGACCTGATTCTCATCCTTAATTTTAATCTTAATACCTTGTAAATTCAAGATTATTTTATTAAAATTATTAATGTAACTTTTTACCTTTGTACTTTATGTCATCTTTATGGTATACAAATGTTGAATTTGATGAAAACGAGTTGTAAAGGATTTCTTTTTATACTTACTTTCAAGTCGTTTCTATAATGAAGCAGTGGTTGTTTCATCAACCACCTCTTTCACGACCTTGTCACCTAAACTCGTTAGCATTATATTGTGTGCTTTTAATAGAATCTTTTCCTTTTTTGATGCCCACAAATTCTTTGGTAGTTTTTCGTCTCCTTCCAACAATATTGTACATCTCTACAAAATAAGAATCGCCATCATCTTCACTTTTTATAAAGTGAAATCATTTGATCCATTGAATTTCTCAATATCAAATATGTGAAGAGACATTTTAATAGCAAAACATACTTTGATATCAATTGCTCCGATAACAATTGTAACATAAATAGAAGCAATATAAAAAGAAAATAAATAAAAAATAAAATATTGTATGTAATTTGACCAATTATGTGTTCTAAAGATATAAACTTTTTAATTATTAAAAAAAGATGATACAAGGATAATAGAAGACAACAATCTTTTCAATCTCAGTTTTACTTTACAAAACCCTTCTTAAGGTACTTAACAACACCAATGTCAGTTTGCTTTTGATTTTAGAAATTTCTCTGACCAATATGAGATCAACGATGATCTCATATCTATGTCCACTATGGATTATATTATGAAATTATATTATTCACCAAAAATTCAAAACATGTTTTACACATTCTATAGTAACTATTTATTCTACAACAACAACAATAGTAACAACTCTTAATTAGAATTTCGCTAAAACATAAGGTCTGAAGAGATTCAGTATTACACAACCTTACTCTTACTTGGTAGAGAGATTGTTTCTGATAGATCTATATACAAATGCAACATAAAGATAAACAAAACTATAAATGAATACATATAGAAATATACAAATATGTAATGTAATACAAAATACTATACGTATAGAACATGGAAAAGATTAACAATAAAAGATAAAATAATTAAATAAATACACAAATAAAAAAAGACAAGTATAGGAGTAACTCAGACCAGCCATGTCAAGAAAGTAATTAAGCTAAGTAAGAAACAAACTAGGAGGTAAGTATTATGTATTCAAAAAAAAAAAACAACTCGAAGGTCAAAATCTAAAATATCTAAGAGAACGAGAATGACCTCTTTAAGAGGGATTTTTTAGCCGTATTCTAGTACACCAAATTTTTTTATTACAAGTTATGTTCTCGACAAGTTTCACAAGAGTCATATCATTTTTTATCTATTCCCTTTAGTTCTTCTTAGACTTTTATTTTTTGCTCTTATAGTTTCTAAATAGTATTTTGCATCTTTTCACTATAATATTATAATGTCTCCTTTTAAGATGTCCGAATGACCTAAGATTCCTCTTTCTTAATTTTTCATTAATACTAAACATATTTAATTTATCTTTTACCATTATATTATTTAGCTCATCTCCTTTTATAATGTGAGAAATCCAACGTAACAACAGTAACTGGTTATCCTAAATAGCCAAAAAAAAAAAAAGAGAGATTAGATATCTTGCATCTTTTGGGTTCAACAATATAATATGTGTGGAAGACGATTGTCAGTTTATTAATATACTTTTAACTAGTAGGTAAGATTAACTCATCCGGTTATAAGTTAGGAGATCATCCAAATGGTTTTGTTAACGGTTAACAACAACTTAAACGCTAATCTCAAATACTTCCAAAATCTTTTTCTATCAAAAAAGGAATTAATTAACGTTACATTCAAATTTAATCTTCAAAATCCACGAACTCATATAAGAATGAATGTATGATGCGAGCCATTGTGTGTTGACTGTGAAGCTGCTACACAAAGGCAAATGAGTAAACACTAACGAACCAACTCAGCGAGTCGTTTTCACTTTCCCCTGCGAGGTTGAAATTAAATATTTCTGAAGCTACTACGGCAACAATTGCTTCATAGATTCTTTAAAAAACATGGAAGCCATTTATAATACTGAAGGATTTGTTTAATTCTTTTGCTCCGCATAGATAATCAAGGCTCCGTTTGGTTGCACTCCAATCAGCTCTTTTTTTAGCTATTGGTGATTTTTAACTGATTGACTTTTTAATCAACTGAAAAACTTGTTTGGTTAACAGCTTTTTTGTTAGCTGATTAAACACAAACCGCTAAAGATGAAAACGCTCCTAAGAGGAACGTTTTCATCAACCAGCTGAAATTTGAATTACTCAAAGCCAATTATACCTTTTGTTTTGAAAGATATTAAGAGATGTCCGACAGCTATTGCTACATAATAAATAAAGGTTAACTAAAGATTTAGTTTATTATTATATAAAACTAATCATATATTATTAATTATTAATAAAGTGTAGTAAAATAATATTTATTAATTATAAATAAATAATTATATAATGTAAATAATGATTTATGATAAATTGTAGAAATATAAATTTATTTATTAATAAAAATTAATTAACAATTATTCATAAAATATGTATTATAAATAAAATATGAGTAATTTATCATTTTCTATATTAGTATTATTATGTAAAAAAGAAAAACTGAATAAAATTTAATTTTATTATCATATTCATTATCGATTATTAAAAAATTATTAATATATTTTATTTTATTATCATATTAATTATTAATAAAATAAAAGGCATATCTTAATTAATTAATAAAAATGGGAAGGATTAAAAATCAATTTTACAGGGAGAAGGTAAATTAGTTTTCCTTATAATTTTTTTAGTCATATCCTCGTAATTAATGTCCTTATAAGTCATTTTGCACATAAACAGCTAATATTAAACAGCTAACTTTACCAAGCATCTCTAACAAACAGCTAATGCAATCCGCTGGTCAAATTAGCTGATAGAATCAACTATCAGCTAACAGCTGATGCAATCAGCTATTTGCCAAACAGGGCCTAGATCAGAGGGTTCATTGGCTGCTGCAGCACCTGATCAGCGTGCATTATGAAGCGCTCTTGCATCTCTCTTTTGGTGTTTTGCTAAGTTTATGTGTAATATTTGTTATTTTACATAATGTATATGCATGCATGTGTAGATTATGGAACGTTCTGCTACTTCAAAACGCAAGCTATGACAATGAGGCCGGAGCTTGGCACTTCTGTCCACAATCTCTAAGTACGGAGATTCTTCTATGCATTCATAGTTATTATCTTTTATTATCTTGTCATATTGTTTTGACTGTAATTAAATAAAAACTGTTAGTCTTGAATTGTAAAGCTATTATTGTTTCTTTTTGGGCAGCCTTATGTTATGAATGCAATATATAAGCTTGTAAGTGTTTGACCATAGACCTCTCTCTCAATCTCTGATAATCATTCAACAAGATACAGATGTAGTTGACTGACACCCAGGTAGCTAGCATAGCTTTGACATGCTGGTTTTTATTGGTCAACAGGACTTCTATTCTCACTGTGTAACCAAATCCACGGAACAATGTTTTTTTGAAGGAAAAAAAGAATGAAAAGCTTCAAATTTTGAAGAGGTCTGTGAAAAGCTGTCCGCTTTTCTTAAAACTGTAGGGAAATGCAGGTCTAACAGTACTTGCATTGAATCAGTCTTCTAGACTCGGGAGGCTTGTTGAGTATAATAATACTTGAAAGTTGATACTACTCCTGTTGTGTGGCCGCTAAGCCGATATTGTACTTTAGTTTTTCTGATGGTTGTGGCTTATAAAAACGAACACACGAGGAAAGATAGCCATTCGTTAATTATATCAAAGGCATTGGTAGAACTGACATACTTTTATCCGATCGAGTTCATTTTGATTCTTGGCCAGAACTTGAAAAGACGTGCATAATATACACACTACAACTACAAGACACTAACCCTTTCCAACTTTTGTGTGTCATTACAGCAGATATGTAAGTCCAAAACTGAAGCTTTACTGTACCATATCTATGACATTGAAAATGATAATTCAAACAGCAACTTTACATAGAAAGACAATTATTATCAATTTAAAGCCTCATTCTTTACCTGAATTGAGAAAGTAAAACAATGAAGTAATGGTCTTCTTCATGTAAGGTTTTTCAGTGTGTAGCAGTTATGAGTTTGGCACTGATTTCTGATGTAGTTGAGTGCACAAGAAGTTTTCCTAGCTGAAGCCACTGCAGCAATGCAGCTATATTAAATGGTAAAGGAGGTATATTGTACAAACAAAATGCCAGTAGTAATGTGGTACGGTTATATCTGCAGCTACCGTCAAATTTGCGTGTGATCACATGGGCTTGATTGATATTCGTGTTCGTATAATACCAATTAATGGACACAGATGAACAAGGGTCCACATCTAACTAGGGTTTTTAGATAGTGCTAAGACAATTCTTCAATTATTGGTAGATGAGAATTTTGCACCTTCCATCAGTAGCAATGTATGTGCATATAATTACAGAAAAGGAGGACAAAAAAGCTTAAATTCGTTCTATAATCTTATTTTGTATTCATAAGGTAACGAACTTTAGATTTAATCAAAAGTAAAAATCAAAGTTTTAAATCAATTTGATAAAAAGAAGCTAAAATATACTTAATACTAAAGTTTGTAAGAATTTAGACTTTAATTTTTCTTATTAAAAAAAACCACCTACAAGCTATCGAAAGACATGACTTCTGGTTTTGGCTTTATTTAACAAAAGTAGCAACCTCCAGCATTTTTTGATCGAGTCCTGAGGACCTCAGGGATCCTTTCGTGTCAACAGTCTTCTTTCTCAGCCTCTTCTTGTAGCATTATTTGTCACAACTTTTGCCATAGCTCAATCATTATTTATCCCTAGAAAATCAATCACAGCTAGGAAATGGCTCTCTCAGCTTTGCTTTAGGAGGAATGCATGTGTTTACATGAATCTGTGAAGAGACAATTAAATTTCTCATCTTTTAATTTCATACGGATATTATAAGCCAGTTTTTGTATATATGGAATTAATAATACTAAATCCCTTTAATATTATATAGAACTAGAGTTTCATTGTCAAATCGGAACGTCTGACTCTCTGTGAATTACCTTAGACATTCCCGTACGCGAGGCCTCTAACTTCTGACAGTTGGCTTATATAAAGTAAAACATTGATATTTATGAATTATGATATTGCTATACAGACTTTTTTTTTTTCCTTGGAATTTAGGGAGGGCTAGATGTAGACAGGATGATAATCATGTACCGATGAATGATCATTCCAACATTAGCCTTATGGAGTTTAGCTTACCATGTCGAATGAAGAGTTAGGTTAGTCTCCATTACCAAAGCAAATTGCTCCCGTAATATTTTCTATGTTTGGCTTCTTTTGACAAAGTTGTTCTTATAAGTTTTAAGTATAAGAAACATTCGTTTTGGCATGGAATATCTTGACCAGACAAAAGTCCCCTTAACAATATAATAAGGCAGTCAAATTTGTATTTAAACAAAAATAAGTCTTTAACACTTACGATGATATATGGAAAATAAGAGGGTGAGTACGGAATCAGCCGCCTGTGTAATCTATCATGTGTAGAGCATGGGGATAAATGTCATACGAGTACGTTGCTCTGGTTATTTTGGAAGAACGTATTTGGTGCAGGGAAAGCGTGCAACGGGTCCCCAACGACATGTCGTTCGACAGGGAATACAGGTTCAAAACATGAGGGAGCATGTGCCTGTGCATGTGCCTAATGGGTTCCCCTAGAGTAGAAGAAGCCAAAAAGTGAGATTAAAGGAGGTGGTGAGGGAGCCAAGTCAAAAAGGCAGGATCCTAAGCACTGTGGAGGTGTCATTATCTGCACCTCTCTTCTCTATACTGTTTCGTCGTCTTCTCTTTTATCACGCGTCCCCCGTTCATTACCCTCCTCCACCTCTTCCTATTACATTAATTAATTAATTAATATTGATTAATCATCTAATTAATTTAAAAGTATAGGGAAATTAGGTTCTAACTTAAACAACATCTAGCATAGGGAAAAACTTGCCCTTTAGTTAAGTGTGGGTTTAAATGATCAATCTAATGGGAAGTAATTTTCTAAATATCTAATAATTTTAAAATTTTAAATTTAACACGCAAATGAATTTAGTATTATTCGGTTGACTGAATTTATATTTATATTTCTATTTAATTCATTAAATAATTTATTTATTTCTAAAAATTTTCAAAAACAAATTTGTCTTTAACTCAACAATAAAATGTCCAACTTACTAATTTGCAATGACTAGATGTACTTAAACTTTCTAAATTACAACATTATATGTGTAATGTCACCGTAGAGAAGATTAAGGTGAACATAATTTCATATGGTTTATTCACCTGAGTGTATTTGACAAATAAAACTGGCAAAACTATTTTTCAATTTACAACAACATCAATATCTAATAAAATTACATTGACATGCAAAATTTGAAAGAGTTCAGTAATACACAATTTTATTCTTAACTAATAAAGAGGTTATTTTCATATTGTTCAATTTATATTTGATAAATATTTTCATCTTCGTCGTCATCATCATCAATACTTAAATAAATCTAGCACAAATGCGGGGTGTGGAAATATCTGATAGTATGTTACCTTACTCCTACTTAATAGAGAGATTAGTTTCGATAGATCTACATACAAATGTAACTTGATAAATATTTTAAGAAAATAGTTTTGTGCCTTATTAGTAATTATTTAGACCATAAATAATAAAAAATAAATTTTTATAATAAAATAACCACTAATAATTACAAAAAGAATTAGCGTATAAAAACAGTCATTACATAAATTTGCTACACTTAATTGAAATAAAACCGAAAAGAATAATTGACATATGGGAAATTTCATTTTGTAGTGTATTTTGCTCCTAGGACAGCAAAGGTAGATCAGAAGTACGTGACATGAAGCGAAAATGAAACTTATACGTATAGGGACAGCGCTGCGCTTGAAACGAGACGAGAGAACATACCCTTGAAGGTTGATACAGATATGGGACCATTGTTTCTGTGCAAAAATTCGATCTTTTTCGTGGACGACACGATCCTATTGCCTTTCGGGTTCTCTCTCTTCTCTCTTCCTCTCTCTCCTTCTCAAAGTCTAAAACTTCTTGTTGTTAAATTCGATCCCTTTTGCTCTTTCTTTCTATGTACTAGTTTGTTCTGAGGAATCCATGGAAATGGAAGATCATAATAACCATAATCAGTTAGGGATCGATTTAAGGCAGTTCATTAGCAGGAGGCCAACTCATTTTGCAGCAATCCTACAACCACAACCACCTCAAGACCTCTTCTCTGCTCATAGAAATCACCATCACCTTCATCATCTACAACAACCACAAGTAGCTCAACAACAACACTGTGATTTGATGATGCTCATGCCTAGAGATTGTGGGTTGCATGAATTTCGCTCTGGTTCTAGCTCTGATGCTTGTATGACTACTGCTCTTCACTCTACTGCTGGTACTGTTGCTAATAGTGGAGATAACACTGTTGCTGCTTCTGTTGTAATTCCGTCACTTAGTAGCTTAGAAGTTGAAGGTGGTGGTTATTTTGGTGGCGACGGTGGTACTGGAAGATGGCCTCGACAAGAGACTTTAACTCTTCTTGAAATCAGATCTCGTCTTGATTCCAAGTTCAAGGAGGCTAATCAAAAAGGGCCCTTGTGGGATGAAGTTTCTAGGTATTCACTTACCCTAATTTTCTAATTGTTTTTGCTTCTCTACTTTGTTGGTTTTTTTTTCCGCTTTCTGTCCTCACTTGTTACTATTTTGTTTTACTCCAAGCTCTCTCCTTTTTGCTTCAATATTGCCTTCGAGATTAATTCAAGCGTCGTCAAAGATGATTATGCGCAAAAGTCGTATGCTTTTGTATGATTTAGGTGACTGGCTTTGCCATTTGACGTAGGTTCAAGAAACCCTTTCTGTTTCTTAATTACTCCATCTTTTCTTCAGATAGTTTCGTATATGTCTCTTGTTAATCAGTGGCAATGCTATGATCTTACAAATGCGCGACTGGTTTGACCGCAATATGTTGCTCCATCACAGACCTAGGTTATGTAACTCTTTTTTGCTTCTTTTTGGTGTTTCGTGTTCGAAGAATAGCTAATTATGGAAAGTGAATGGTTCCATTCGTGGATGTTTTCGGGCTTTGAAAATATGTATCCTTCTTTCTAGTGCAAGTTCCCTGAAGTAGTTATCGGAAGTTGCCCACAGACTCTCTGTCTAGACAAATTGAATGGCCTTGTACTATATTGGGATGACTGCAACTACCCCGCAACAGGATCTTATGTAATTGCTCAACAATGCCACTGCTTGTTATCACTTAAAAATTACCATTCTTTAGTCTTGACTTCAGCCTAATTTCAATCCAAATTAGGGTTCCTTCTGTTATTAGTTTTAGCTCTTCCAAATTTTGATTTTGTCATTCCACTTTTTAAATGATTTTTTTTAATCTCAATTTCACTTCCTAGGATCATGTCTGAGGAACATGGATACCAAAGAAGCGGCAAGAAATGCAGAGAAAAGTTTGAAAATTTATACAAGTACTATAAGAAAACTAAAGAAGGGAAAGCCGGCAGACAAGATGGTAAGCACTATAGATTCTTTCGGCAACTTGAAGCTCTTTATGGAGAAACCAGCAGTTCAGTTTCAGTCCATGAAACTCATTTTGTGGGCAGAACTCAAACTACAACCAACACCTCTACACAAGCTAACCAAGTGGCATGTCATTCTCAAAAGCTCTGTGATAGCCTTAGCCTCTCTAACTATTCTGAATTTGACACTTCCTCGTCCGAGGACAATGATCTAAGCACCGCGACAATAGTTGAGAATGATTCAACTGAAAAGAGAAGGAAAAAAAGAGGCGGGATGATCTTGAAGACAAAGATAAGAGAGTTCATTGATTCCCAGATGACAAAGCTAATGGAAAGACAAGAGGCTTGGCTCGAGAAATTGACAAAGACACTTGAACGAAAGGAACAAGAGAGGATGTTTAGAGAAGAAGAGTGGAGGAAGGAAGAAGTTGTGAGGATGGATAGAGAACACAAGTTTTGGGCCAAAGAGCGAGCTTGGATTGAAGCTCGTGATGCCGCTATAATGGAAGCTTTAAACAAATTAATGGGTAGAGAACTGAATGTGCCATCTTCTGAGGAGCTTGTGGGTGCTGAAGTTCAGAATCATAGTGACAACCAGAATGATAATGGAAGTGAGACAATAAACAACGGTAACATCTGGCCTGATTCAGAAATAACAAGGTTAATTCAATTGAGAAATAGTTTGGAAGATAAGTTTCAGCAAAGTGGGTGTCCAGAAGAAGTTTTATGGGAGGATATAGCAGGAAAAATGGCATATTTTGGTTATGAGAGAACTGCAATAATGTGCAAAGACAAATGGGATACTGTCAACAATTCTCTTAGGAAAACCAATCCGTCTAACAAGAAACGCAAGGAAAATTCAAGCAACTATTGTTACTTCCCAAGTAATGAGTCCGTATACAATCCAGGCGTACCATATTGTGAGATTAGCGAACAAGGTCCTGAAACTGTAAGGACTCAACCTAACGATAGCTCTCCTCCAGAAAATTCTAATGCTGGGAATATGGTGAGTGATAGCTGCTTTCCTTTTCTGATGAGTGATGGATCAGAAAACTTGTGGGGCAACTTTGCTTTGAAGCTTAATAAAGGAGATCAAAACCTGTAAAAGCAAAATAGGAAGTCAACTGACCAATTCATCTACTCACTAGGCCTCTGGAGATAATGTAACATGTAGGAGGAGACGGTTTAACCAATTAGGACCGTACGGAGTTGCCGCGGGTACACAATACTGAGCGGAGATGCTGACATAGGGGCCTAATGATAGATGTGTTGGCATCGTTGTCATAGAGAGTTGATTCAAAACGAACAAGTTTTTCCTCCTCCAAGACTTGCAACGTCACGACTATTGATTGACAGGTTCTGAATCAAGCCCTGGAATTTTACTTTTTTGAATAAAACTTCTTTGTGGAAACAGTTGCCTTCTATTGGTACTTCAACTTTCCATTGCATGGATGTTCCATGTTTTGCTATTTTCTTTTCTTCTGATGATCAGCAAAGGTGTTCAAATAATCCACTTTGTTGGCTGTGTTTAAAAGAAGCAGTCGCACTGGACTGAAGAAGTTATAAGGATACAAATATACAATCCCTTCCTACAATTTGATCTATTTGACATTAAACTGTGGCCTGTTTTTGCTTCTTTTTTATTTTTGACGTATTAGGAATAACATTCAAGAATGATTTCCATCGTACTTTTCATTCTCAAATTGTAATCTTTTTTGTCTGGATCACCGACTCGGGGAGCCGAAGATTAAAATTTGATGTCCTGGAATAATTTCCCAATTTGTAAGTTGTAACTATTATATTTGCTTAACCTGAAGATTTATTTTCTCAACTAGAAACTAGCTAGACTTTCGTTTGTAAAACGATCTGGGATTTCTGGGAGCTAACTCAACGTATAGATAACAAAATGGACTTCTCTTCTGGTGGCTTACATCGACATTCTACTGTGACGTACTTGTATTTCTTAGAAGTTTCTTCAGTATACTCGATCAGAGCATCAAGAACTAACCTGCTTGAAGAAGATGAGTTAAATCCTTCGGTACAATGCAACCGACTGAGGCTATGTCAGTGTCACCAAGACCACCTTAATTGTGACTCTTACCAGTATCTATACAAAATACCTTTGTATACTTTACGTAGTTCAGACAAAATGCCTAACGAAGATTAACGGTTGTCATCCTCCCAACACTAACTAAGCTTCATGCTAAGTAGTGGTAAATTTTCAGCCGAGTCTTTGGTTTTTCATTCTTAACTAGTTAGGTCAAGCCCGACTTATTAATCTCTGAAGCATCTTATAAAGTATAATCCAGTCTTATAAAGCAAGTGAACATTTATTTCAAACGTTGCAAGAAACGAAAAGGACAAGTACCGATCTCGATCTTTAGAGAAATTAACATGAAATGGTTTACCTATCTCGATCTTTAGGGAAAAGTTTTATTTTATTTCCCTCGAAAGTCGAAACAGTTAAAGTTAATATATTATCAGCTTTTAACATTTCTTTTCTCTGAAAAAGGTTATATCTGGACACAACCTTAGCGTGTGAACTTTGAGAAAATGGGTGTAAAACAGTATCAACTTTTCATGATAAATTCGTAGAATGTTAAAGAAAAGATTGATGTCCAACCCTCTAAAACTTACCTTCAATAACAGACATGAAAGTACCAATTGCATAGGAATTTCCTTGTAGATAGGGACTTACTCGTACTTAGGAAAGAGTAAAGAAGCTTCCCGTCAGGAGAAGCCAAGGCATTGCAAGACATTGCAGTGCGGTGACCAAAACCGGCAAATGTACTGCCAATAATAGTATGCTTGCTTTGTTTCAGGCTTTTCTCCCCTTCTTTTCAATGCTGATTGTCCTTCTTTTTCTCTTTTGCTTGCAGCAGTAGGTTTAGACTCTTTTTTAATTAAAAATCAATGGAAAGTTGTCAGTTGATAATCATATAAAGAACGTCGAAAACCCGGCTTTTATTAGATTTAGGGTTTCTGCCATTTGATGTGACTTATTACTTAAGTTAACATAAAAACTGCTAATTCTGCATCTCCCAAGTTTGCCTGTAATTAGTGACAGGGAGCTTTCTACTATACTATGTTCGCAGGCTTATGATATGGAATTTACATCTCTGCAAGAGGGTGAGATCTGTTTCCATTTGCGCTAAGTTGTTTTTGTGCTTTTAGTCCTTAAACAGGATATCGTCCGAGCTTTGTTTAGTTAGCTTTAACAACTTGTTTGCTAAGAACCTCTCATCCAAACATCACGGGTTCAATCTCTAAGAAAGGAAAATCACGATATCATACTCATACATGGGCTTGAGCAATTGTTCTGAACCATAAGAATAGTTAGGCAGCTTGGAATAGAGACATAATTGCAATACCCTGATATTCCTACTCTCAGTCTGGCCCTACTTTTTGTGAACAATCGCCCTACTAGGTGGATCACGCTACAAGGTTCATGAAAGCGTGATATGACAGAAGAGATCCTCCTTTGGACATCTAAGCCTGGACCATGTTTTAACGAAAAGATGCCTTAATCTTCTCTTTCTTTTTATTTTCATTTTTGTCAAGTGGCCCAATATCCACATTTTTTACACCTAAAACACACACCCGAGTTCACCCAGATACGACAATAATGTTAAAAATGGATCAATTATGTTAAGTGAAGTAATTAATTAAATTTGATTCATTTACTAGGTTTACGTTTTTTTCTTTATGCATGTATTTCTATATTCAAAAATTATAATTTCTAAGAGTTATAATTTCACAAGTTCATTGTATCTCATGTATTACGAGTTGTCTTGTATACCTATAAATACTTCTAGTATATTTGAAACTAAGGATCCGTTTGGTTGAGCTTTTATCAGTAGAGTTTTTGTCAATAGAGCTTTTCTGATAAGAGTTTTTTTTAAAAGCCAGTTGACTGTTTGGCTATCAATTAAAAAAACAGCTTTTTTAAAAGAACTTTATACAGTAGACTGTTTGGTAACATAAAAATAAAAAGTACTTTTATTAATTTTGACTATATTTTATTTTATAATAAAATTATTTATGCTAAATAATATTTAAAATATACTAACAAATTGTTCATCAACGCAGACAGTATGCTAAATAATATTTAAAATACATATAATATTTAAAATAATTTTATAATAAAATTATTTTATAAATATTTAGCAATGCAAACCATATTGAAAAGTTTTTATTTACGTAAATGACGGAAACTTATGAAAAAATAGTTTCCCAAAAAAGCTAAAATTTGGGCTTTTCTGAAAAGCTCCAAATTTTAGCTTTTTTAGCTTTTCAAAAAGCTGTATTTTAACTTTTTCAAAAGCTATTTCTACTTCAAAAGTGCTTTTAAAGTTTGCAGCCAAACACCCATCTTTTTCCGAAAATAGCTTTTGCGGTAGAAAAAAGTACTTTTGGAGTCTTCAAAAGCTGAACCAAACAAACACTAAGAGAAGAAGCCTAGAAATCAAATTAAAGTGAATTCACAAAAGAGAGTTTGAGTGTTCTCCCTTCTCTATTTATCCCCTTGTTTTCTTTCAAATTAGTACTAGAGTAAGGTGGTTTGAAAAATGTCTAATTTCATTGTTTCAATTCCCAAACTCACATACGAGAATTATGATAATTGGTGTGTTCGTGTAAAGGCAATTCTTCACTCTCAAGACGCATGGAAGATAGTAAAGCAAGGATATGAAGAATTGGCAAATAAAGGAGTATTGAATCAAGCCCAAACGAACATGATGCAAAGGAATTATAAAATGAGTCAACATTCTCTTAGCATTATTCATGCAACATTAGATGATGAAATATTTGAGAAAGTGCTAAGTTCAATAAAGGCAAAGCAAGCTTGAGAGATTCTTCAAAATGTTCACAAAAGAGGTGGCAAGGTAAAAAAGGTGCATCTTCAAAATTTAAGAGGTGAGTTTGAATTCTTGTAAATGAAGGATTCCAAATTTATTCATGATTATTTTATAAGAGTTTTGACAACTACCAATCAAATGAGGAGATATGGAAGATATTCAAGTGGTGGAGAAAATTATTCTTACTCTTGAATTAAATTTTGATCTTGTTGTTGTGGCTATTGAACAATCCCAAAACTTGGAAGCCATGACCATTGATGAATTACAAGGATCTTTACAAACTTGTGAAGAAAGATTGAAGAAAAGGTGTCTCTAGTTCAAGCACTTCAAGCTAAGGTTTCTTTTAAAGACAAAGAGCAAAGGCCCTTTAACTCATAAGGAAGAGGAAGAGGTCAAGGTCAAGGCCATGAAAATACAGAGATCATGGTGGTGGTAATCGTGAATATGAAAGAGGAAGAGGAAGAGGAAGAAACATATATCAATTCAATAATGAAGAATCAAGCCCGCAATCACAAAGCTGAAGAGGTCATGAAAGCTATCAATATAGGAGAGGAGGTGGAAGAAGGTTATGAAAAATCTAATATCTAATCCCATAATTGTCATAATATGGTCCCTTTTCCTATTAATGTTGGAGCTCTACTAGCAACCAAAGAGAGACTTATCTTGTGGAAGAAAAAGAAGAAGAAGAATAAGAAGAACTCTTGTTAATAGCCAACAAAGGCGACAAAAATGAATTCACGTGGCATCTTGATATGGGTACAAGCAACCATATATGAGTGGAAACAAGGAGCAATTCATGGATTTTGATGAGACGCAAAATGGAAGAAATATTCCTATTAAAGGTAAAGGTGGTGTTCTTGTCCTTAAAAAAATAGTAGCCATAGAATTATTTCACATGCCTATTATGTCCTTATCTGAAAACAAATATCTTGAGTTTGGGACTAAAGTAAGCGTATGATATATATTTAAAAGACGCTTGTTACACTTTAAAAGAAAAGGCACATAATTTGATAGCAAAGGTTCTTATATTAAAGAATAAAGTTCTTGCTTGAATATAAAAGTTGATCATCCAAGATGCTTAAAGATATGTGTCAAAGATTTCTCTTAGCTTTGGCACGTAAGATTTAGTAGTCTTAATTTTAGTTGATTAAATTTATTGTCAAAAGGTCATATAATGGACGGGTTGTGTAACATCCCGTCACCGACGGGAAGGTCATTTTGGTAATTCGGGACGGGCTAATAGGTTTTATTGCATATACTGGTTTGAGCATTCATTTGGCCTCTAATTATAGAGGAAT
>JANIJH010000005.1:68091555-68102150 GCA_024520975.1 Erythroxylum areolatum
GATATGTATTACTTTTTGATAAACGTAGCTGCGCGTGCTTGATTGCAAGTGAAAGATGTTGACATAATCGGTATTAATTTAATATTAAAGTTAGTAAAAATTTCAAATATATATATGGGATTTCTCTATGGAGCATGATTTAAACCTTTGTGACGATTTGAAGAAAAACTATGTATATAAAGCAACACAAGATTTATTTATATATAAAAATTAACACTACATAATACTAAAAGTCTAATTTTTATAAGTGATTCCAGTTATAAAAAAATTCAAACAATTGTATTTTCATCGGAAAGAATTTTTAATTTTGGTTTTCTTAATTTTATTACTTTGCTTAGACTATTTGCTTTGATATTTCGGGATTACCATTTTTATGATAGAAAAGAAAAGTATGAGATCTATGTGATCCAAACATCTATAAATAAGATCCAAATTTCCATCACGTAATTACATCTCAACTTACAATTAGTCAAAATCTGAATTTTTAGCCTTGTTAAAAGACTATTTTTGACATAAATTTCAAAATTGGAACGTGGAATCAAATCTTCTACGCTTTTTACAAGTTTATTATATTCAATTCAGTAGATTAGAAGTCAAAAGCACCTACTAAAATTATTAATCCACGTTGTATGTGAAAACAATCGAAAAGTTCGGAAGCAATTTGATAAAATGCAAGGCCTTCTCCTCTGTATTGATTGGTGACATTGTCAGAGGCTTCTATAATTAATTTTAGACTATTACAAACTCGTTTTAGAGCATATTTTGTAAGAAGAAACGGAGAAAGATTTTTTTATATTTCTATGTGTATTCGATGTTGTGTAAATCCATTTATTTATATACTTTAGGTGATTCCAACTAAAGAAACAAAATCAACTAAATCTAGTATTATGGAAATAAAGAGTAAAGAAGAAATGATGAAAGACTTTTTGTATTTCTATGTGTATTCGATGTTTTATACATTTATCTATTTATATACTTTAGGTGACTCCAACTAAAGAAACAAAATCAGCTAAATAATTACATAGTATTAATGTACCTGATTTTAGGAGAAAATTAATGCTAAATATATGGTAATGCTTAACCTTTGAAGATTATGTTAATATCGCCTCCTAAAACTTAAGGCTGTGATAGTGAAGACAATAGTTTGTTTTTGGAGAGGGGATTTTGAAAATGTTGAGGCAGATGTGATTTGGTAAAAAAGATAAGCAATTTGTGATTAGGATGAGATTGAGACATGTTTTATAGTTCCTTGAAGCACATGATGGCAATCGATATCAATATGTTTAGTTTGTTCATGAAATATATCATGGTGAGCAATCTGCATAGTACTATGATTATTACAAAAGAGATGGGCTATTGAAGAGAAGAAGACGCTTATGTCTAGTAGTAACCATCGTAACTATAAAAGTTTAGAGGTAGTGTCAACTAAGGCTCAGTATTCTGTTTCAGTGCTTGAACGAGAGATAATCATTTGCTTCTTACTGCATCAAGAAATAAGAGATGTGCTAAGAATGAAACAGTAGCTAATAGTATATCAACGATCAGTTGGGTCTCCAGCCTAGTCAGCATCAAAGTATGCATGTAAGTCTAATGAAGAT
Organism: Erythroxylum areolatum; assembly: GCA_024520975.1. Lineage (NCBI taxonomy): Eukaryota > Viridiplantae > Streptophyta > Magnoliopsida > Malpighiales > Erythroxylaceae > Erythroxylum > Erythroxylum areolatum. Next base: position 68,093,154 of record JANIJH010000005.1, read on the forward strand.
TAATGAATAAAATGACGTCTATAGAATAGGGTTCCTTGAATGTACTGAAGTATATAGAGAACAACAAAAGGGTGAGTGATGCGAGGTATAAACATGAACTTACTGACAATGTGAACAACTTAAGCAATATCTAGACGAGTGATAGTAAGCTATGTAAGACTACAAACTAGATGTCGACAAAGTATACAATCATTTAGAGGAGTTCTATCAGTGGCAGAGATATGATCATTATAATCAGGTGGAGTACTAGCAATCTTAGTTTTAGTAAGACCAGCATGAGAGATAAGATTAGTAGCATATTTGGATTGAGATAATTAGTAGCTTGAATCATCAGAAGAGACTTCAAGCCTTAAAAATAGCTCTAATGACCTAAATATTTCATTTTAAATTGTTGATGAAGACAAGAGTTAAGGTTAGCAATCCCTTGAGTATTATCCCTAGTTATTATCATATCATCAACATATAGAGGGAGAAGATGGCACCATTGATCTAATTTTTGGATAAACAAAGCATGATCATAAGAGTTGGATGTAAAGCCAAGATGGTTGGTGGTGAAACTAAATTTAGTGAACCATGCTTGAGTAGCTTGCTTAAGACCATACAAGGCTTTATAAAGATGACAAATTTTATTAAGTGGATGAGCATACCTAGGTGGAGGTTGCGTATATACTTCTTCATAAAGATCATCACTAACAAAGGCGTTATTCACATTCATCTAGAATGATTTCCAATGCATGTTGGTTGTTATTACAATAAGATTGTAGACTGAAAGTCAGGTGAGTGACTAAAGCAAAGGTCTCCTCATATTCAATTCTATATTCTTAAGTAAAGTCCTTTGAAACCAAACGTGCTTTATATATTTTGACTGATCCATCAGCTCGAATCTTGATTTTGTAGACCCATTTACAGTCAATAACAAATTTATTTGGAGGAAGGTCAACTAAGTCCCAAGTGTTAGTGTTGAGGAGAGCCTACAATTCTTTCATCATTGCCTGTTGCTATAAAAGTTTAAAGCTAGCAACGCAATAGATGCGAGGTTCATATGGAGAGACAATAATGGAATAAACATGGAAGTCCTTAAGATGAATGGATGGTTAACTTACTCGAGAGGATCAACTAAGGGGTTGTTAAGACTTGATGGATTTTGGTGAATTAATAGAAGATGGAGAGCTATTTAGTGAAAGTGGAGGATTTGCAACTAGGGAAGATACAATAGTATTAGGTAGTGGTTGTATTAAACTATTAGAGCTATAAAACGAATCTGTAGAAGAAATATCAGGAACCAAAGATATGGTAGGGTTAAGAAATTTGTGTGAGGGTTCACAGAAACAAAATTTTGATATTGTGGAAAACATTTTATGTTCCTAAAAAGTGACATACTGAGAGATTCAAAGTCTTTAAGATAGTGAAACCTAACACCTATATCCTTTGTGCTCTATGCCATACACTAGAAAGTAGTATAAATGTGCTATGGGTTCTAATCTGGTGTGTTCATAAGTTTGTCATAGAACAAAGCATACACATATGAAAACTTTAAGAGATATATAGTCAGGAGCACGACTGAATAAGTGCTCATAGGGAGAGATATTACCTATGGTAGGAGATGGAATGCAATTGATATTATAGACAGCCATAAAGGTTACTTCTCTTGAATGGTTTCTGGATAAAAAGATGGTATAAGAAAGGCTAGAACAATTTTAAGAATATGTCTATGTTCAAGATCGACCTGTCTATTTTGTTGAGACGTATTTGGACAGGATATCTAAATGATGATCCCTCGTTGATTAAAGGATGAATTTTACATCTTTGTATTCCATGACATTATCAATATGAAATAATTTAATCTTACAAGAGAACTGAGTTTGAATCATATTACTAAAACAATAAATGGAGAATAGTTCAGATCTATGTCCCATTAGCTAAATCCATATATAGCGAAAAAAAATTATCGACAAAGATCACATAATATCTCATGCCACCTATAGTTTTGTAAGGTGAAAGACCTCAAATATCATAATGAATTAGGTCAAAAGTTGCTAAAGAGATGGAATCATTAAAAGAAAAAGGTAAAGTATGGCTTTTAGATAATTGACAATGGACATAATCAAAATGTTTAGTCTTAATATGACTTAAAGTATCGCTTAAAAAATCACGCGGCGCATGAACGAAACTCTGCCAGACCGTGATGATAACCCTAAGGTGACGGGAAATCGCCTCTGTCTGCCAGACCCTGGTGATCGAGGATCTCCGGGGGAGGGAAACAACTGGCCTGTCGTATCTCGTTTTCCCTCTTTAGGTGGCAATGTGCTGGAAAAGCAACAAAGGGCGGAAGACCTGCCGATTGAAGATGTGGAAGATTGTTTCACTGATAAGACGATGTCGGTTGAATACGAGAATGACAATAGATGTTTTCCGAATCTGTCAATAGGCCCAGCTCTTAAGGGTCGATTGGCAACTATTTGGAAGAACACTGTTTTGGTTAAAGTTCTGGACAAATCCCTTGGTTTCTATTTTATGAAGACTAAACTATTCCAATTGTGGAAACCGAAAGGTAGTATGGAAGTGGTGGATTTAGTGAATGGCTTTTTCATGGTAAAATTCTCCAACCCAGAGGACAAGAATGCTGCGCTTTCCAAGGGTCCATGGTTGGGGCAAGATCATTACCTTGTGGCGCAGGATTGGAATTTGGGTTTTAAACCCTCGCAGGCTAAGATCGAAAAAGCGAGAGTGTGGATTCGTATTCCGAAATTACCAATGGAGTTCTATGATGTTAAAGTATTAACCACCTTTGCAGGGGTGATTGGTCGACCTATCAAACTTGATGGTAACACTTTCAAAGCTAACAGGGGCAAGTTCGCTAGAATCTGCGTGGAATTAGATTTAACCTTGCCTCTTGTTCCAAGGATCGTGGTTGATGGTGAGCTATTTCGTATAGAATATGAGGGCCTTCACAAAATTTGCTTTGGTTGTGGATTATATGGACAACTCTTAAATGCCTGCCCGAGTGATCCTCAATCCAGTAATTTAGCTGTGGAGGCAGATACCCAAGATCGGCAGTAGGAACAGAATTTTTCGGATAATCACAATGGACATGGCGATTGGATGGTAGTGAAGCGAACAACTAGGAACTTTAACCGTGGGCGTGCTACGAATATGTCCAAGAAACCAGCCCCTTCCACTAACAGGTTTGCGGATCTTCACATTGATGAAGAACATGATAATTTCCAGCCACAAGGAGTGCAGCCTTTTGTGCAGGGACGCGGTAGTCCGAGGATTCCTAATGAAGCCCTTCGGAAGAAACGATCTTTTAGGAAGGTTTTTCCAGGTAACTCAAGCAAGGGGCCACAGCATGAGAAACAGTCAGACACTTTGCTGGATTATATAGAGAGAGTGCAGGTACCTGTTATAGGTGACGACTTTCTAAAGGACACCACGGTGGTGGCTGAAACACAATATGAGGAGGTTGACCGGGACAAAATAAGGACGCCTGAGCCTTTTGCGGCTCTTACTTCCACCTTCAAGGATCCCACTGCTGGATTTACGCTGGCGGAGTCATATCATCCTCCTCGCCCCCCAAATATTGAGGTTTCGGTCACGGAAGGAGAAAATGGACCTGTTGTAAACCATCATTTGGTTGACAATGCTAATATGGTTACTGATACAGAGGTGGTCTCACATCAGTGTGAATGCTAGAACCTTTTTCCGCTTTTCTCTTTCTTTCTATCTCATTTTTTAATGATCCAGTTGAATATTATGGCTTGGAATATTCGTGGGGCAGGTAACAGTATTGCCCGTCGACACATAAGGGAGTTTGCGTCAGTCCATAGGGTGGATTTAATGGTCATTGTCGAACCAAAGATCCAATTCCAGCAGTCAGTTTCCTTCTGGAATAGAATCGGGTTTGATGGTCATGTTTTTCATAATGCGGTAGGTCGGTCTGGGGGTATTTGGGTGTTGTGGAAAAGAGACAAATATGACTTTTCGGATGTAACGGTTACTTCTCAGGCAGTTTCTGGTTTTGTTAGACTCAGCGACGGTGTGAATTGGAGACTTTCTGCTATTTATGCCAATCCGGTGGCTACCAAATGTGAAGAGCTCTGGCGACATTTAGCTACCGACATATATCCTAGTGGGGACCCTTGGCTAGTTATTGGAGACATGAATGAGGTTGCTTCGGTATCGGAAAAAGTAGAAGGGACATATCACCCACTTCGAGTCAGAAAATTCCTGGATCATTTGCAGTCTTGTGAATTAATTGATTTGGGATTTGTTGGACCAAAATTTACTTGGGTTCGAAACACATCTATCCTTATAGCTCAGAGACTTAACAGAGGCGTTGCTAATATTAGTTGGAGGCTTCTGTATCCAGAAGCACTGATCTCCCACCTTCCTAGGGTGTATTCTGACCATGCTCCTCTTCTTTTGAGGACCGGGGGCTTGGGTGGTAGGATTCACAATAAACCGTTTCGCTTTGAGATGGCTTGGACTGAAGACAATAGGTTTGAAAATGTGGTTCTCTCTTCTTGGGATCCCTCAGTGCGCCCTTGTTCAGCATTAAAAACTGTGGAGAACGCAGCCCTAGCTTTTAACAAGAATGTATTTCGGAATATTTTCAGAAGGAAGCGCCATTTCCTTGCACGCATTAAAGGAGTTCAGCATAGTCGCTTTCATAGTGACTCTGAAGGCTTGCGATATCTAGAGTTCTGTTTAACTAAAGATTATAATCAGACTCTGAAACAGGAAGAGTTATTATGGTTCCAAAAGAGTAGGGAGAAGAAGGTGATCTTTGGAGACCGTAATACTAAATACTTTCATGCCATTACCGTTATCCGTCGTCGGAGAAATAAAATTGTCAGGTTAAAACTCAGGGGTAGTAACGTTTGGTGCGAGAATCCCAATATGATTAAATCCGAGGTCCAGAACTATTTTACAAATCTCTTTGGAACTACAGAGGGTCATGGAGTTAGCACATCGACTCTTAATCATGGGGTCCTCGATGACAGTATGAGAGAGAGTTTAAATAGCCCGGTGTCCAGTAATGAGGTGTGGAAGGCCGTCCAATCTATAGGCAGTTTCAAATCTCGGGGCCGGACGGCTTTCAATCGATCTTTTACAAAAAGTATTGGCATATTATTGGGGGATCGGTTACGAAAATGGTCCAGGAAGCCTTCTCGACCAGGAATATTGATCCCCGTATCGCAGAGACTCTGATTGTTCTCATCCCTAAGGAAGATAACCCGGAGAATATCTCAAAATTTCGGCCAATAAGTCTCTGTAATGTAATTTATAAAATTATCACTAAAGTGCTTGTACAACGCATGAGACCTTTTATGGATTCGATTATTCATCCGTTCCAAGGTAGTTTTATTCTAGGAAGAGATACGGTGGATAATATTATTTTGGAAAGAGAAGTGGTCCATTATTTAAAGAGAACCAAGGGTCGGCTGGGTTTGATGTTGATCAAATTGGACCTCGAGAAAGCCTATGATAGAGTTAATTGGGATTTTTTGGAGGGGACCTTTATTGATTTTAAATTCCCGGTACGGGTCGTTAAACTTATCATGAATTGTATTCGGAGTACAAAGTTGACTGTTCTCTGGAATGGGAAAAAGCTTAATAGCTTTCTTCCCAGGAGGGGTATTCGCCAAGGGGATCCGCTTTCTCCTTACTTGTTTGTTTTGTGTATGGAGAAATTTGCAGCCTTGATTAATGAGAGTGTTTCTAGTAATATTTGGAAGCCCATTACCTGTTCAAGAGGTGGGGTCAATATTTCTCACTTGTTTTTTGCTGATGATGTCCTTCTTTGTATGAAAGCGACCCCGAGGTAGGGTCAGGAGGTGAATCGAATTATCCAATTATTCTGTCAAGCGTCGGGAATGAAGGTGAGTGAATCTAAATCGAAGTGGCTTCTGTCGGGTGGTATGCAGCGTGATAAAATTAATTTGATAGGAAACTTGATAAATATTGGCGCTACAACCGATATTGGAAAGGACCTTGACTTCCCTTTGGGTAATGGAAAAAGGAACAGTCGCATGTATAATGAGCTACTCGAGAGGGTAAATACCAAACTTTCTTCTTGGAAAATGAATCACTTGAATCTTACGGGACGTATTACTATGGTTCGCTCTGTTTTGAATGCTTTACCGGTCTACTTAATGCAAACAGCTTAGCTTCCGAACTTTGTTTGTGAGAAAATTGATCAAGTAGTGCGATGATTTATTTGGAACACAAAAGCAGGTCATAAAGGGATTCATTTGGTGAATTGGAAAATTGTTGCAAAACTAAGGAAATTGGGTGGATTGGGCGTGCGGGATTCTAGAAGTATCAATCTATCCATGCTGGGGAAACTTGTTTGGGGCTTGATATCTCACCCCGAGAAACATTGGGCCCAAGTCCTTCTTAACCGCTATGCGAATGGCCGTCCTGTGGAGATGTGGTTGGGTGGTTTGAAGGGTTCCTCTCTGTGGCAGGGTCTCATGAAAACGTTGAAGGAGCTTTGGGGGGGCTTCAAATGGCGAGTGTCAGACGGTGATTTCACCTCTTTCTGGTTCGATTCTTGGTGCGATTTAGGTCCGCTGGCAGATCTGGTGGAGGAGATTGCGGAAGAGGATATGGCGTTAAAGATTAGTGATGTTATGCAGCATAATGGAGACTGGGATTTTGATAAGTTTCGGACTTCCATCAGTGAGGATATTAAAGATTCCTTGCCTCGGATTCATCGCTCGCTTTGGGCAGGGGTTCCAGACCGATGGATTTGGGGTCCGTCCCTAAATGGTAAATATAGTGTTCACAGTGCTTATTATTGGATTCTAAACAAGAGTGAGCATTTGGATGTTTCTATTTCTAATTTTACTTGTGATTGGGTATGGAAGCTTAGAGGCCCCGAGAAAATTCGTGTTCTGGCGTGGTTGCTGTGTCTCGGACGAGTTCATACTCAAGAGTTAAGATGGGTAAGAAACTTAGCTAGCAATGGTCTCTGTAGGCGTTGTTTATGTGGGATAGAGACTCCGATGCATCTTTTTCGAGACTGTGGAGAGGTATCGTATCTCTGGTATAAAGCTTTCAATAATGTTATCCCTATTGATTTCTTTGCTCCGGTGGATTCTGAAGTTGTTGGTTGGTTTAAGAAATGGAGCTCACGGCTTTGCGATTCTGGTATCCCTCGAAATAGCGACATTATTTTCTTAGCTACTATATGGATTATTTGGTGGGGGCGGAATCAAGCTATCTTCGAGGCGAGTCCTTGGACAAAATTCCACCAAGAGTCTCTCCTTTCTGTGACTATACAAGATTGGTGTTGTTGCTTTTGTAATGTGCACCGCGATCCGGTCTTGCCTCAACGATGGGTGTCGTGGTTGGCCCCAATTCCTAATTACATCTGTTTGAATGTTGATGGTAGTGCTTTGAATAATCCTGGGGACGCTGGAATTGGAGGTGTTTTAAGGGACCAATTTGGGCGCTGGCTGCGTGGGTTTGCTGGTTATATTGGAGTTGCGACGAATATGACGGCTGAACTATTGGCCATAAGAACTGGATTGCAAATAGCTTGGCGCGCTGGGTTTCGAAAGATTATGGTAGTGTCGGATTCTTTAGAGGCACTTCGGTTGATTTATAGTGAAGATTGGTTGTTCCACCCTTTGGCTAATATTGTCGCTGATATCATCGCTTGCAAGGGTTGGGATTGGGATATTCTATGGCGTCATTCTCTAAGGGAAGGAAATTGCGTAGCTGACTCCCTTGCCAAACGCGGAAGTGGATATCGACAGGAACTTCAAGAATGGGTATCTCCGCCTCCAGATCTCTTGCTCATCTTAGCTGCTGATGCCTCAGGAGTGTCCTTTTTGAGAGAGTAGTTTTTATTAGTGTTTGATTTTTAACATTCCGATGTACCAAAAAAAAAGTATCGCTTAAGATTAAAGACCCCAATCTAGTAATAGAAAAATGACCTAATAAGAGTGTCATGTATAGAAATGACAACACCAACAATAAGCTTTGAAGGAAGATTTAGTTAAGTTAGCTCAAAAAACTATCCAACCTTACACCCTCTTCCAAGAATCTCACCTATTTGTGTATCTTGCACAATGCAACCACCACTTGAACTTATCACTAAGTTCACACAATTGTCTAACATAAATAAGACTTAATGAGAGTTTAAGAACAAAAAAGGTTTTAGGTAAATATAATTTAGGTGTTTAAAAAATACCTATATGTTATATATGCATAGGAGATTTATTGACAGTGTGAAAAACATGTGGAATGAATGTTATTTTTAAAGATTCAACACTGAAAAATTAGAGGTCATATGATGTAGCAGGTAGAATCAAGATATTTTGAATTTGAGATACTTGTTGTGATATATAGGGCAGAGGAAGAGACTGTACCAAATGTAGGAAAATCCCGGGGTGTCCATCACATGAACACAGTGCGGAAAACAAAACTTTTTCATTCCGGGAGGTTCCCGAAAGCCAGGATCCATGTGTAAGTATAACCAGTCAAACCATAACGGCCAAAGGAGACCGTCTCTAACGGTATCCACGCAGAGATCGGAAAACCTAACCGGGACAAACTCTTTTGACCCGGAAATAGCTAGAACAAATTAAAGGCTGCTAGACCTTACCTTTGTCCTTGGAGAGCTATAGGAGACGATTCTGAAGCCTTGGAAGAGAAGAGACCATGCATCACGATTGTGAGAGAACTTGAAAAACAATTTTTCAAGCAACTTAACCCTTAAGCTTTTTCACTCTCTATAGCCTCCCACGACCATCTACCACTCAAGTCTTCAAGTTATTTATCTCATAAACAAGTTGAAGACATTGAGGAGACCATGGAGGTGAGTTCGAGAGCTTCACCAACGTGTGTATCATGAGAGAGGCTTAAAAACACTTTTTATATAAAACTTAACTCTTAAGCTTTGCCTCTTTTTTTCAACTCACGCACGGCCACTACTTGCCTTCTTTTATATCTTCAACTTTTGAAGACATTAAATGGGCAAGAAAT
>JANIJH010000005.1:68102250-68116975 GCA_024520975.1 Erythroxylum areolatum
GTGAACAAGGCGACTTATCAGTACCGAGCAAGCATAAGTCGACTTACACATTGTACAAGTCGACTTACCACTTACACCAAAGTCTGGTTAAAGTTGTCGAAGAAGAATGTGAAGATCCTTTAAAAAAAATATGAGGGATGCTTTTTGTTAGTCCCTCAGTGGCAGTAGCAGTAGTGGAAGTTGACTAAGGAGACTTGGAAGAATTTCGTTATCTAAGGTTCTGTTTGAGTTATTTTTTACGCTTAAAGATGTGATGCTTGGGCTTTTTGCAGTAATTACAAGATCTTTTATATATTTTCTCACCTAAGTTGTGAGCAATTTGAGAAGAGGTGTGAATGGCAAGAACAACATTAGTGGATGGGATAGATTCTTCCATACGGAGAATATTAAGGTGATTTTTCTTTGAGTTGAGCTCCTTAATCACAATGTCTAAATTGGGCAGAGTTTCCCAATAAAGATGAGAGTTGCAAATGGTTTCAAATTCATCCTTAAGAGTTATCAGTAAATGCAAAATATATTGATGATCTTGAAGATTTGCGTAGACCATAACAACATCAGGATAAGGCCAGAAGGATCACCAAGTGCTAGTTGATCTCAAAATTTTTGCAATTCAAACACACAATTGTGTATTGTTTGTCGAGGTTATTGTTGCATGGGATGAAGTCTCCTTTATAAACAAAATTAGGGGGACATCACTAGAGACAAAATAACGATTTTTCAAAAATTCTATACCTTTTGGGTTGTGTCAAAATGTCAAAAGTTAAGTTTGATGACTTTGGCATATGTATTTCGAAACCATGTTAACATTTGATGATTTATTCCGTCTCATAGGTGAATACATCAATGTCTTCATCTTTCTTTTGATTGGGTTTAGGTATTTCTCCAATAATAATACGTTAAATGAGTTTTTCCTCAAGAAAGTTACACATTTCCTCAACCCAAAATCATAGTTGTAACCATTAAAGATGATATTAATAGGATTGGGAATGTATTAGGAAAGTTTAAAGGCATCCATAGTGAATGAAGACAATACAGGTAATCAATTGAAAAAATATAATTGTAACTCGAGAAAGAATAATTTCAATGTCCAGATGATCCTATAGGTCCAATTAAATATATTTATAATAAGTTAATTGATTCATAAAATCAAAAGTAAAACTAGGAGAAGTACTTATCTTAGTCCACACAGCTTCTTCGAGAGATTAGCTTACTCACTACTATATTACTTACTAACAAAAGGTGTGTTATCTTAGTTGTGTGTAATAGATTAGTAATAGGAAGTTTTATAAGTTAGATAGGCAAGCTTATTCATAAAATTACAACCTACTAATAAGCTTATAAATAACTAAAATAATGGAAAAATAGATCCTCATTATTGCTTGCATTGACTAAACAGAAAAGAAATTAACTTCAAATTTTTAGCTAACAACATAATTAATTTAGAGAAGATATTGCATAATTGTTGTAGCAAATTTTGAATCATGTCTTCAATACTCCCCCTTTATTCCAAATCATTAGTTAATTGCAAATGACACACCAATCTCTAGCGTTGTATCGACTGCTCAATAGGGAATAAATGTGATAAGACCTTTCCCTCATGTCATAAGATAAGTTAGGTTCATCATTATGGTTGTTGAATACTTCACCATATGGATTGAGGCTCAATCATATGCATTAACAACGTTGTAAAAATTCCTTATAGCTAATATTATGTGTAAATATGAATTTCTTCTCTTGATAGTCATAAACAATATGCAACAATTCATAAATATAATTTTTGTAACTTTCAGCAATCTGCCAACATTAAGTAAAATTTTTATTTATTGCGCAATCAAGGCAAAATGCTATATAATAAGTACCAAATTGCACAATATTACAAGGATTAAAGATGGGAGAATGCCATACTAAAGATAGTTGGTCTAAAGAGTTGATGATGTCAAGGCTAACAAAATCATCCTTGTAACTTCTATAGGAGAATCTCTTTTTACTCCATCATTCAGGATATAAACTAGAATGTGGGCTTTTTATCCATCAAAGGTGGAATAATTTTGTTTCCATCCACAGGTCCCTTTGTCAGGTTTGTTCAAGTTCATTATAGCCTAGCATGTAGGCTATACCATCAGGAAAGTTTTCCTAGAGGCTTGATTTGGTGTATACTAAGGTCAATATTTTTTAGGTGACTGGTCACAAATAAGATACCATAAGTGAAGGTGGCATTAACAAAGTGAGTGTGTACTGTAATAGCTTTAAATGGGGATAAATTGTCTAAGAATGTTTTTTGCAGTCAAATCTTTGAAGAGACATGTTGAAGTAAACTCTAAGGCAACTGGAAACCTATCTTTCATGTAGCAAGGTATGAAAAATTTGTTCTCTGTTTTATTTTTTAAAAATTGTCATAAAATCCTCCACTATCTTAGCATTAGGAGCTAGAATTATACATTATTCAATGGTTCAAATCATTCTGGAGAAAAGGTTCAAATTGTGAGACCTTTTCATTATTTAAATTGTTTCACCAATTTTTGTTATCCAAAATTTCCATTTCCTGCTTAAACCTTATGATATTAAAAATAAGTCTATGTTATCATTGTTTGCTTTTATAATGATGATTTAATTAAAAAAAAGAATAATTACTTAGGAAATCATATTTCATCACTGAAATTGTTAATAAAAATTAAGGAAACGACGATACATATAATTTATTTGATTAATTGAAATATTCAAATCCCAAATCTTTCATAATTATAAACCTATGGTAGGATAATAATTTAATTGAAGGCATTATGAGTTATTGAGCTAGGTATACGATGGGGATCATGTGCATAAATGAGGAAATTATAGGTCAGGACTACATATCGAAAACACATGTTTTAATCCAAAAATCTATATAGATAAGATCAATAGTCCAAAAACTAACCAAGTTATAAATAAGATTGATAGACCAATGACCAAGTACATATGTTTAGTGAAAACTGAATTTCTAGTCTTTTCTAATTTAAATTTCATAATTAAATGTCAGGTCAAATTATTAACACCTTTGCAAGTTTACCACATCTAAATTAGCAAATCAGAAGTCAAAAGCATAGACCTTAAATCAATCTTATAGTTTGATGAAAGTAGGAAAATAGAAGTTACCGGGGCTATGCATATTAGCTTATTAGCAGAAGATTCAAGAGATCTGTTTAGCCAAAAGCAATTACAAAGATGAATTTATAATTGACAAAATGTGGGAATTTTTGTTGAAATTTTTTAAAATTAATATTATGTTTTTATTAATATTTTATTAGAAAAATAAGTTTTTATCAGTGTCTTATCTCTTGAGAAACATAATATTATGTTTTTGTTCGTTAGAGCCCAATGGCTATTCAGAGCTAAGAAGATGTTGGACGGTAGAAGCAATCTGGCATAGGAAAACTGGAGCCCATGTTGACCATTTTACAAGCCCAATTGCAGAAACAAAGATCACGTTCATCAATGCATCCGTCAGTTGTTTAGTGAAAATAGATACTCCTTTTTGGACAAGTATCTACATCGTATTTGAATTTTAAAAAGCCTGTCGGCAACTAGCATCCATAATGAACAAGATCAAGTGAAGCCCGCACGGGTAGCTTGGTTGGCAAACTATCAAGGTCAGTTGGAACAAGGTTCTAGGTTCGACTCCTAGCAACAACGGGAGGTAATGGACCGCTTTGATAGGGGGTTGACCAAGATTAAACCGTGATTCAATCTCCCAGCGGTGGTCGGGCCTGCAACTGGGGGCCCTTGAAGTTGGGGATCAACCTTTTGGAACAAGATCAAGTGAACATACGTGACAGGATTGTGACTCTCAACCATTCCGTGCATACAAATCCAAATCGGGCATTAAACTAATTTTCTGGACCAATAGATGGAAGCCATATGACTCGTTACGAAGTTGATGGGGCATGGAGATGGAAGCCCCCACAGTGTTTGCGGCACGTAATCAATTCAAGAAGTTATACTCGTAGCCCCTGACGACGAGACTCAAAAATCTAAAACGAAAAAGGAAAAAAAAAAGAAAGGAATTGGCTATCTAACCCCAACCGGTTATTCTATATCCTAAAGACATCAGGATAGACCCCTACTGGGGAGTGAAGTTTCTGATAGCAACCCCAATCCCTGAAAAAGGTAAAGGCCAGTAAAAAGTTGGTTCCCTGAAAGACTTGTTTTTAAGTGCTCCGTCTCAACGTTGCAAGTACACACAAAAAGAGCTTTTCCTACTAAATGCAAACACTTTGGCAACCCAACCCCATTAGTTGGGTACTACTGATTTCCTTTTCCAGAAAGTTGGAAATTTTGTCTGCTCGTTGCCGACTGCCTTTGCCAATTCTGTATTAACTCAAATACTGACAACTTAGACACGAGTAGGATTCTGTATTAACTCAAAAGAGGGTAATGATCATATCAAAACTTTCTTCAAATTTGCATTTGTTTATACATTTATTTTATCTGGTTATTTACTTCTATTTTTTCAGGTTATACAATAGTAAAAATCGGTTAACATGACAATGTAAATTGACCAGTCTCAACGTCTTGATGCAGTTCAATTTACATGAATCTATCTCCAAGTTGCCAATTTTTTTCAATTAATTTATTTCTTCCACACATGTTGGAAAGGCAATCATCCAAGGAAACAATATTGACAGCCGTGCCGTTGGAGATGGTACATTCCGAATGAAACTCAATTCCGCGAGTGTTTTACCAAAGAGACGGAAAGAAAGGAAGAGGGGCAGTTTAGTAGTGTAGTTGTTTCATGTACAATTAGCTATACAAATCACAACTCACATGTCTTCCTATAATTAACTTTGAAGAATCCTTCAGATTCCCAACTTCTGAAGGGAAAGAAGAATGGAACGAAAGAGTAATCATGTCAAAAATCGCAACCCAAAAGAAAAGGGAAACCAGTTAAGAAAAACATGGGATCAACCAGGATTCTTAAAAGCATATATCAACAAAGAGAAACCTGCCTTGTCTTGATCCTTTTGTTCCAAGTACTTTTCTTCCAACCACAGCCTGCTATCTAATCCACTTCTTGTCCTGAACATAAAAATAGCGAATCCAGATGCTTCTTTGAAGAACCAGTCGTGCAAATCCCACATCAGATCAACTAACACACCATCCAAAAAGATTGTCTGGTTCCCTCTAAAGTTCCACTTCAATCTCTTTACCTGGAAAATCTTCTTATTGTCGACGCAGACAGACAATACAGGACTTGTTGTTTTTGATCCATCTTCGTCTCCACTAAACTTCACCAAAATGTCATGAGCTATCCCTGTATCACAAAACTGTGCCTTGGTAGAATATATTGTGTTACCAGAAAAATGCTCGCTGCGAGAAACCAACGTGGACTTTGCCATTGACATCTCTGTTTTGAGAGTTTTTAAGATGACGTCCTCGTCCTTGTCTCCAACAACCAGACCAAGTTCTGAATCCACCACAACGACAACGTAAAACCCGCTGGTCGGCTCAGGTCCAGTCTCATAACTTGCAGTGGAGAGATCCCAGAAAGCTTCAATTTTTGAATTGCAAGATTGGAATAACTTGGTGCCTTTGATCTTTAGTGGGTGGTGGGAATCTTTAGTGAATTTGGAAGGAGGGGAAATATTGTTGTCGTCAAGAGTAATGGTCAGGCCTTGGTTTATGAGCTTGTTACCCCATGTGAGTGTGATCAAGAGAGTTTTCTGGGAACAAAGTTTCACTTTGTATAGACAAGTGATTGCGCTTGGAATTGAAGGTGTCAGAGTTGGGGAGAGACAAGCTCGACTTGATGGACCTGAGCAATATGAATCAGATACTTTAATGGCATGCTCGCTATAACAAGTTGCTATGCTCCTCATTTGGAGAGAGGGAAAATCTCAAGGAGAAAATGGAACCAAGATATTGATATATACTGACGAAATCTGGCTTTGTACGTATGTGTCTGTGTTATGCGTGTGAGAGATGGATGGTTACGAAATCTGGCTTTTCATGTATGTGTTTGTGTTATGCGTGTGAGAGAGATGGATGGTTCTGAATTCTGATAGAGTATTGGAGACTGGAGGCACACACTTCCTTTCCTATGATGCAAGAAATTGGAAAGATGGGTGGATTACTCTTCCTTGCTTATGCAATTGAAGAAATAGGAAGATTGAAGGTGACAAAAGAAGGGTACTCTTCTTCTATGTCTGTTCCCATGTGAACTGTCCTTTCTTGTTTATGAAATTTCATCACTTGAAGAGAAAAATTAGACTGGTAAAAAGAAAGTGCATATCCAAGAAAACTGAAAAACCATGTTTAAGAAACACCACCCGTCAAACATTTAATACGGGTTTCCTATAACGTAAAATCTCCTCATAAATGAAAACGGAGAGCGAAGACGATGGCCTTGTCTTATTGCCTCTTTTGCCAGTTCATGATGTAATATATTAAAAGGCAATCGGTTAATTAACATAAGCTTGAGTTTGATCTGACTAGCAATATAAAATTCTGAACATGGTTTTGTTAATTTGGTATCTCTAAACTGCACACACAGTAGACATATATTAATGCAGGAAGGTAAGTGCAAGCCTAGACTTTTTTTTATTAATGCAGGAAGGTAAGTAAAAGCCTAAATTATTTTCTTTCTGATACGGATGGGATCAGCAATAATTGAACGCGTCAATCACTAGATAAATAACTAGCATCTTACGTGAGCTATTTGACAAGTAATTAAACCAACTTGAAGAACAGACTTAATTTAATTCATGTTTTTACTTACCATCAATCTTCATTAAAAATTTAGATAAATTATAATTTTATTTTCAGAATATTATTTGCAACACAATAAATTGAGAGATTTTTTTTACTGATTAAAAAATTCAATCAATTTAAAAAATTGATTAGTCTATTAATTAATTAGTTAATTTTTATAAATTAATAAGTGTTTATAAATTAAAACGAACTAATTCAATTTTATTTAATAATATTTTAATTAAATTTAAAAAATTTTATAATTAAGAACAATCCAAATTTTTGGATATTTTAAACTTCATACATTTTAATTTTCTTTTTTAAACATTGTTTTTTGAAATTACAAACCTCAAATTTTACTTTGTTTTATCTGGGAAATCCTGACAGATACCACAGCAAAAAGCGGAGTCTGAACCCCATTTGGATAACATTGGCTTAGGGATGATGATGGTGCATGATGGTGATTGTTGGACCCGCATATTAAAGATAGCCCTGTGATTCACCTACTACAACGAAAGCTGACCACGATTGATTGTTCCACGCATGACCCACAAATTAGTTATTACCAGAGTTTCAGTTACTACTTAGTCCAGAGCTTTTCGGTTTAAAAAAGGGACACAAAGGACAAGGAGAGTTTGGTTCAACGTTCTACGCCTCTCACAAGCTTTAATTATGACTTAATTATAGGCCAGTTACAAGTGGGGAAGTATAAAACCACATTTAGAGTTTTTAAATGCAAGCAGGGAAAGATGCTATGGCTTGTGCGCTAATCGGTTTTGCTTGTGGTGTATTGGTCTTGAGACTTTCAAGACAACCTTGGGATTCACCATTACAAGTACCAATCTGGCAGGAGAATCAGAAATTTTCAAAAGGGTCAATTAAGAAATAAATATTGTAAAAAAGAATAATGCTAGAAATAATAACATTTAATAGCAATACTGACGAATGGATAATGGTAAATTTTAATTGCTTATCACAATTCGCATTACATTGTCAAATGGAATTATCAGTAACAATCGTTTGCCCTAATAATGCAGCCTATATGGTTGGAAACAAAATAGGGACGCAACAAAATGCTCAAACATGCTAAGACAGCCCAGAGTAGAGTAGCTTGAATTGTTACCCTATATCACAAAAGAAGGCAACATTCGAATTGACACTCGCGCAGGTGCGTGCAGTAATAATGCATGTATGCCCTTTTGCTGTCACTGGACCAAGGCTAAAGTGGCAAGAAGTTTGACTTGCAGCCGTGGGTGTACCAGGCAGCTTTTTTCTAGAACAAGTTCGTACGAGACTTAGGTTAATGAGCTTTATATGAAAAGGGTTGATCCTGCTCTTTAAAGTACAGTAAATTGTAACTTGTCATATCAAGATGACCCAACAAAACTAGGCTCTTTAAAGGAAACACAATCGTTCGCGAACTCTATAAATAAAAACCTTGATCGGTTTTGATGAAGCATGATGACCAATGAAGGCTTCCATAGAAAAAAGAGGGAAATGGTACAACCGACAACCAGTGGATGGTTCATTCGTAAAAGCTTTTGATGTTGTCTGGAAGATTGTTCATGAGTACTTTCACTGCGACTCCATTTCTGTCGAATGTCTCAGAAACCATAAGGCAGCTGTAGCTTCCACAATAAATCTAGTGAATTCCATGGAGCCATGCCCAAGATGATGCCATCCATGCTGAGCAGGGACAAGTCAATGACAAGCCTTATTTAAGAAGTTCCTACTCCTCATCACGGGCAAAGTAAAAGGATCGTAGGGTTATAAGGATAGAGGGAATAACAAGCCAAGTAAGAATGATTCTTTTCTTCCTAACAGACGTCTTCCATTTCACAGGTAATGGAGAACCTTCAAGCACCAAAGACCTATCGACGTTGTTACGTTGCAACCACTTGCGAGAATAATAAAATTTGACCCAAAAAATAGTGCATATAACACACTTGTCTTGACATATAAAAGTTGTTTTCTGACAGATAGCAAGTTAAATTCTTCAAGGCGTGGCGTTCCTCTTTCTTATAAAGATTGTCTCGTGTATTCTATTTCCTGTTGGTTGCTTGCTTGCTTTTGTAAATCTTTGATGAACTACTTTCCTTCTTGGACAGAGGGAAGGAAGCAACTGTACTAAAAACAAGGATGGTACTAACTCAAAGTTCAAATCTTTCTCCTAACCCACTAAAAGACATTACAATTCCTATGCACTAAAACTTCATCAGAGCTCAAGTCAATTGTTTTACTCAGACGCCTTCACGAGCATAAAATGGCAAGTTCTTGTACATTTTGTAAGGAGAGCTTAGTTTTGTTACATGTAATTGATTTAAGATATAAATAATAGGCTAGCTAAATCATAACTAAAGTCGAACAAAAACAATGGCCTCTATTTAGAAACAGCAAAAAGTCCAAATGAATCACCGGTCACAAACCATTGCCGCTTCTCTGGGGTAAAAAGACTAAGCACACATCAATAATCAATACGCAGCCAACTCTTGCCGAAACGTGTCAAACTCAACTTGTCGTCGAGAAATTCTTATCATTATTTTATACTACCCACCTTTTTCCCTCATTTCCTTGGCCTCCATCTCTTCCTTGACACTCCACTACAAGGGGAGTTTGAGAGGAGGGCAACACACAGCTGCGAACACCCCCCGAATTGACCCTCGCAGTGAAAATGTTTGTGGATAACATGTTAATAGTACAATATTTTCACAATTCAACAAACGGTATACCACTTTCTCTATTTTTAGATACGAAATTACGAAAAAAAAGGTTAGACTTAATAATATATATCCCATGTTCAGAGATACACGTATCACGTCCTCCAAGTCCACACAACAGAGACCACGACTAAAAAGACAGCAGATACAAAATTTTGGCCAGTAAAGAAAGAATCAAAATCACTCTTCCATTTGCCGATTCTCCTCTGTCACTGCTTGCTGAACCTTGACTTGGATCTTTGGGACAGTGAGAGCGGGATCCTTCAAGAGAGCAGCTGGGGCCTTGATCAGATGGATGCCCTGTTCTAGTTGTTTTGCTGCCTCCATGCGTTCTCTCTTCTTATTAGTCTTCAATCTGCACAAGATTTAAGAACTTGTGAGTTATTTTTCTTCACCTTTCAAAAGAAAGATAATGTGGAAAGACAACAAACCTATTTCCAATATGTCTATCAAGCCTGTCTGATCTGATTTTATCTATCTTCTTAATGGCCTTCAAAGTGTTCTCAGCAAGAGTTCTGTCATATCTCTCCGGTCTATTGCGTTTCCTCTCAAGCTCAAAGGTTGAATCCTAGAACCATACATAACCAGTGAAGTAAGAAGAAACAAAATAACAAGCTTGCATGAATAAACAAGTTTCAAATGACAAACATGGATCAAAGAAACCATGCTTTACCTGTGTCATATCCTTTCCATGCAATCTCCGGTATGCCTTGGTCCATTTTACCTTACGAGGATTCCTTTTCATCTTAAAATTCTTGTGGCATTTGGATCTACAAAAACGAAATATCTGCAAAAACATTTACTGTTAAGGAACTAGTGACAGTCACAATCATCTGGTTTCTATAGAGCAATTTGTCACTATGGTTCCAAGATATGATTGTATGATTTAGATGAACAGCTCCTATTCAACTTAAAGCACTTAAAAAGTTTTCATTTGCACTACGTATGTTTCCTCAACGAGCTGATCGAAGAACTAATTCGATATCTGTCATATTTGCATAATGGCCACTAACTCAATCATTCAAAGGGCTAGAAGCAGAAACAAGGAAATGAGGAAGCTTTTTAATTAGATTTTACAGACATCAGTTGCTCAATTGCTTCATATATCCACTAATAAAGGGATTGACAATAGAAGAGATGTCAATCCATGAGAAACTAATAGCAACAAACTTAAAACATAAAAAGGCACAAAACCCATGAAGGGGCATTGAAATTAACCAAATTGAACTACATTAAAGACATTAAAAAAAAAGAACTTTACCTTAGCATCGTTGCGGACAAACTGAATACCATGGCCCGGATAAACAGTTGAGGAACAAAACCAACACTTCTCCAATCTCATCTTTACTGTAATACAAATAAAACCCAAAATTTTCTCTGAAAATTTTAAAACCAAACAGATTGATATGAATCCCTAAGTTACATAATCGTTCTGAGATTGGCAAACGCAAACACAAGTAGAAAGATAAGATACGAAACAAAGAAATTAAAAAAAAAAAAACTAATCAACAAAGGGAACAATACCTTGCAAACGAAAACCTGAGAATCAACGGCTCTAATAATGACGGTGAAATATGGCGACCACCAACAAAGCGAAAAACACAGCTTGGTATCGTAAACCTTGCGGCGTTTCGCTTGCTGCAGTATATTAAGTAGGTAACACGAACAAAGTGTGGCAGATATTGGGCTGAACTGAGCATTTTTTTTAATATAACTTAAGCCCATCTATATTTTAGTTAGGATAAGCTGACTTTGGTCCTAATAGTTTTGAGGTTTTAAGGTAAGAGCAGGATATCGGGCCCAATATAAAAAATTGGCATTAAGCTTATCATTTTGATAATTGAATAGGGCATAACACAAGAGTCTCTCTCTGAGCCGGCCTAATATGAAAGGCAAAATAGATTCGGTTCAAATTAATTAATAAAATTTTTTTATCTCTATTTTATAAGGTTGGACAAGAGAAATTAATTATATTTCGTCTTCCTTTTATATTTAAAAATAGATATTTCTGTGATTTAAACTTACGGTAATCTATAATATTTCCAAATTTAATTTGAGTTTATTGCGATGCATGACGCAACTTCTGCTGCTTTACCAAGTGAGTTGAAACAGGTCCAAAAAGAAAGTTTTGATCCAATTTTGTATTAGCGTAATCATAAATATCTTGTTCTTGCTAATGCTTTTGGATTAACAATAAATTCAGACTTTTGGACTTCTGACGTGCGAGCACGTGAAGGGCAAAGACAGCTTTCTAGAAACTGTACAGACACACATCCACCCATTAACATATATTTTTAGTTAGTAATTTATCCCTCAAAAGTACTAGTCAAGCTCCACTCTCCTCTTCAAATGCGTCATCCCTTACGTCACTCTTTGCCACTACTACACATTTCAATTGACCTGAAACTTGCTGATCCTAATTCCTTATACGGGCCGGGTAACACTCCATCGTCCTCCGACCGGGTCCGGTTCAACTCTTTCCTTCTCCTCCATACTCTGTAGCCACCGCCAACGCAAGCTCCGATCATCAACAAAATTGTTACGCACAAAGCTCCGATTCCAATCGTAAAACCAACTTCGATTTTCTTCTTAGCTTCTTGTTTCACCTTAAAATAACCTGACTTACTCTCATCGCCAATACTCAACAATGTTTGGATTGGGTAATCCACCAGGTAACAAAACTGGGATGTGTTACTATACACTACACCCCAACAGCTACAGTTGTTTGCACACAGTGTCTCGCATTGGTCCAATGAGGACTCCATCGTGTAACTCATTAACTCTTTAAACGGTAACTCCACGGCTTTTCTTCTCAGAACCGTGAAGCTATTTTCAGGCTCTAACATGCCACAGAAGTCACCACTGGACTCATGATTAACCGAGCAGCGGCCGGAATTCTCAGTCCGGTTGTCTAAACAAGAGCACGCTGAGCTGGGTCCACATAAACTGTAAGAACCACAAGGACTTGGCAACTCGCAGTTGTTGGCAATTGCTTGATAATCCAAAACCCAGTTTGTGCCATCAAAGTAGTAACCTCTTAAGTTACCATCTTGTTCTAATCGGACCATGAGGAATGCGTCGAGAGATCGATGAAAACTCTTGAAAGTTTGCATGTCTACAGCGGCGTCGCTCGTTTGATACATACCTAAAAACCCGTCGGAGTTTATTCTAGCATAAATCGGTCCTTTTCCTTCGACTATGTTTGCTCTAGCTTCGAGTGCTTTGTGTTTCCAATAGATATGATCTGTCTTTGTTGCGAACTTTGCGTACAAGGCCATGAAATTGTCTCCTAATCTCATAGAGTAGAGTCCGTTCGATGAAACGAGAGACATTTTAGAAGTAAAGTTTTGGTTTGTTACGAGGGTGTTTGTGGGATAATCGAAGCTTTGCCAGATAACCTCGGGAGAGGCTCCAAGCTTTTGTATTTGCAGGTTTGAGTCGTTGAGTAGAACAACTTTGTCACCTTGGGTTCCAGTTGACCAGAACCCTGTCTGAGGATCGGATATTAGGAGACTCCCATTGAAATCGATCTGGGTCTGGTCTGACCAATGAAACGTGCTTGTTGGATCAGCCTGCCAAAGTGGTTCGAGAGAATGGACATGAATAACTACAAGAGCGAGTTGGGTTCGGTGGAGTCTGAGGAATCCCATTGAGAAATTGCCGGTTGAATCGTTAAGTAGAGGTTGATACGACGAGACGGATGGTTCTGGCTTGGCCGTGAAGCCGACGAGAAGCTCCTGTTGTGTGGCCAGGACATAGGACGGTGTGCACAAGTAGACGATTGATAAGACAAACAGAAGTAGCTGAGCTAATGCATGCAAATGATGGCCAGCCATTGAAAGGATTGGCCTTCTCATTTTTAGAGGTTAGGTTTTATGTGGACAACTGAATAATGCTTTACAGAGAAGCTGCTGAAGTAGCAAATATATAACATTTTTTTGTCATTTGATGGCCATGGACCCGATAGACCAACCAAATAATAGTATTCATATTGATCTCATGAACCCATAAAACAAATGTCAAGAGGGTATTAATAAAGAGTAAAGACTGAAGAGATCAACTATACAACTCCCTGTTTTACGTACACAATTATAAGAATTATGAACTAGCATGAAACAAGTGGGCGACCTATTGGAAGTTTGCTTAAATCCTTTCCTTCTATTGTAGAAGTACTTTATGGGGAGCGTAATATATTCTATGGGCCGGGTACTTTATAGGGTTTAAGAAGCCTTTTAACTAATGGCTTCACAAATCACTTAATTTAACATGATGACAGTTTAATACATAAAATACACTTAGTAATTAATTAATTATGTAATTTAAATAAGTAGTACTTGGTGAATTACTAATTTAATTGATGAATTTCAATTAATTAATAACTAATAAATTTTGACACATTATAATTATACATACCCAATTATTTATTTATAACTAGTGGTTCTCAAATTTAAGATACAATTATAAATAGTCAACTCTCTTGTTGCAAGACTTCTCCGCAATCTTCCAAGTATGTGACCATGTTGTGTTGCATGGTGTACATGGGAAAACTTTGAGTTAAATTAGTTCATTTCAATTGGAAAATATGTCACTTTTGCCTTAACTCTTGAGTAGGGTCATCTTTTTGTTTAGGCAGAAGAAGATATGAGATAAGGGTTGACTAGATCTTTATGCCATATGCTTAATGTAATACTTAATACAAAGGGAAGTTCATCAACATTTGTTGGAGTTAGGCTAGCGCCTATAAGACAATAATATATAACATTATATATAAAAAGAGTAGACACAAGCTTTCATTATCACTCTGCAATTCAAAGCAATTTCATAAAGTCAAACGCATATGCTCTCTTCATCAACTACCCAACAACAAAATGGATGAAGACCATTCCCTCTTGAGCGAGTTTTGGGTCAATTAGTTCTTCCCAGGGTCAAACCTAAATATGAGCTCATGAAAACTTAAGCATTTGTAGATAGTAAAACAGAGAGACATGTCGTAATAGCATCGCAGAAGCAGTTTCCCTTCTAATCAATGCAGGGCATGAAATTTACCCTCACAAAAAGAAATAAATATATACGGTGTGTAGGTGTGGAAAAAGCTGGAGTTGGGAGTTGACCTTTTAGATTGGTGCATTAAAGTGAAGGAAGTTGACTTAAATGCTGGAACACTCATTTCCCGTTTATACAAAATTTGCTCTCTGTTCGACATTAATGAAAGTGCTCGAGTCAAAATGTAGGTGACGCCTTCACACACACACATACACACACACACATATATATATATATATATA
>JANIJH010000005.1:68186915-68200145 GCA_024520975.1 Erythroxylum areolatum
AATCAATCAATTCTTTTTCTCATCACTTTCCTTTAAGTATAAATACATCTATACCATAACATATACACAAAAACACTTATTTCTTTTCAATTATTATTTCTAAATTTCACTTAAAAATCGGGGTCCAACAGTGTTTGTAATAAAATATTATATAAATAAATCAATTATTGCATCAACAATATATTATTATATATTAAATTTATATTATTCTATTATTCAAAAATTCAATAAAATGTTAATTTCAGGTTAAATGCTACTGCACATCCAGATAAGGCATCACCTTCTGTACCTACTGTTATACCATTCGGCAACCCTGTTATACCATCCACTAGCCCTATATCATTCACCACCCCTATACCAACAGAGATATTAGGGGTAAACATTGTAGATAAAGGAGGTGACCTCTAGCCTGAAGCTAACGGAGTTGATGGAAGAACATATATCACAATTGTCAACAATTTGTAAGTAAAATTCTAAAAATTTTGTAATACATGATAACACTATAGGTTTATACCAAAGTTATAGGTTTTAATTTGAGAATGATCTAAAATAACTTATATATTATGTTAGCTCCTTCTGGAACATGCTCAAGAAATATATCATCCACGTTTAAGGAGAAGATAGATCTTATATATGAAAGAATGTCTCTCAGCCGACAAAGGATTTTTATTATCAAGAGTTTAAAGTACACAAAATATAATCTTTAGTCTTTTTTATTTTATCTAATTTTAAAAATTAATTAGATAAATATTATCGATTATAAGTACTTATAGTATGTTTTTCTTTTTTTTAGAAAGATGTTTTTTGGATCCAAAATTTGATGCTATAATTTATAATGTATGGAAGAGGCAAGCTCGTATACGTTATAGAGACTTTCTTGCTTTGATACACAAGAATAGTGAACGACCACCATATATATTTAAGGAAATATAGAGTCTTGGCAACAGTATTGGGCATCACCCGAGGCAATATCCATTTCAGAGTGCAATTCTGCTAATAGATGTAGAGGATCAAACGGAGAGACTCTACCAGTACATACTGGAGGATCTTTGACCCATAAGGAGCATGTACTTCAACTTGTAAGTATCAAAACTTTACACTTATATTCTGATTTTTGTATTTTGATGTATGAAATTTGATTTCAATGTAATTTGATGTATGAAATTTAAAATGAAAATATATGTGCATTATGGAGAATAATAATGTTATAAATGTCTAGTGTCATTAATGGCTATATTGTTGAGTTATTTTTTTTGTCTAATAAGGGAAAATATCATAAAAATAGAGAAAATTATACTGAAATTTTTGTATATTGTAGTTCACTTATAACAATTTATTCTGATGTAGGAAAAGTCTATGGGTAGGAAGCTTACATCACGCTAACTCTTTTTACACACTCACACCAAGAAGCATGATGGTGTGACCTTCGTCAACACCTAATGTAGACAACTTCATATATGTATAACTATAATATTAATTCTTAAAAGTATCACTTATTAATATAATCAATTATAATGATAGGATCAAATACAAGGAAGCATTGAGCCACAGTCTCAGAACTCTGAAACTGTTGATGAGAGTCAAACATATCTCGATACAATAGGTAGTAGGGACCGTCGTGAAAGGATTTTCGGCTGAGGTTCATTTTCAAACATATGTTATTCACAATCATATACATATACTACAACTGAATTTAGTAGGCGGTCTACATCAAAAGAGAGAGTCTTTTAGCTTGAGAGCACAGTAGGAAGCTGATGGAATACATAACTCAGCTTCGTAATGAGGCGAATGAGTTGAATGGTAGACATAGGACCTCATCGTAACAGTCAGAGCATCTACCTTCACTACCTGCATAGCTTCTAGATAAATGAATGTATTTGATATTCTACTATTATTAAGATTTTATATAAATTCTTAATTTACAGCAATTTCAAGATACTTATTCGAGTACATTATAATTTTTTATTATACCATTCAGGATAATGTTTACTTTACATTTAGCATTCAATGTTATATATTATTTACATAAATTAAATGTACAAAAAAATCATAAGAATGTTAATAGAAAACTCAAGCAGAAAGTGAGAAATGACGGTTAAATTTTATCATAATTACATTTTCCAATGAAAATAAAATATTGTCGCTAATTAGCGACATAATATATCATTTCAACACTAATTTACCAAGAAAACATATAATATTTAGCGGCAAATCTACAACTTACTGTCGCTAAATTCACCAATAGAATATTGTGATTTTGTCGGCAAATTAGCGACGGAATATTCTAAATTTGTCGATAAATTTACCTTAATTTAGCAATGGAAATGCAAAATTTCATATCTAAATTTACCTACGGATATATAAATTTCTGTCGCTAAATTTTACCTACAATTATTTTTCCGACGACTCTTTTTGTTGTAATTTCCGTTACCAAATTTGTTTCCCGACGAAAAATCTTTATTTTTCATCACTAAAACCTATTTTTTTAGTGTGCCAATTTAGAGAAATGAATTATCTCTATTAATTTGTCTCCCACAATTAAACAATATTCCTTTTTCATTAGGATTCTATATTCTAACAAACCAAGAATACTAATAGCAATATTATCCCACATGCAATCCATTATTCTATTTCAAATTTTTTCAAACAGATTAGATAATAAACAGCCACTATTTTATTCAAGTTACACACCTTCATATGTCAGAGTATCCTAATGTCTCGCTTCTATCGTGCTCCAACAAAGTGGTTCCTCTAAGTTCCTACATTTACAAGTCACTTTCAAAATCAATACGTAGATAAGCAAATCTCATTATTAAATAAAGTAGATTTAATATAAACTGTTTACAGAACTCTACTTTTTTATTGGTTAGTGCATTTAGCATAGACTATCGTCCTTCTTAAGCCTGTAAGGTTTAAGCTCATATAAGTCAGCTATCTGAAAAGAGCAAGTTCAATCAGATGTGATTCATCTCTATGAGAAAGCAGAGTCATAGTTAAATACCAACCAAGCTACCTAGTATCGGTTAGATCCAATTCTACTAAGAATATTTAGGATACAACTACACTTCTTGAAGCATTAATTATCAAAGAGAGCATATATGCAATCGTTTAAAACTTTAGGCTGGAGTTTTGCTTCTCGTAAAAAACTTACCTAGTTCGAACGGAGATTAATCTGGGTGTAGATGGTTTAAATATATCTTTCTATAGTTATGACACTCCTAAAATACCTCGTGGACAAAAAAGAAAAAATAAGGAAACACCCTAAGATAAATTATCGTAATGATTATTAATAAATCCAATTAGAAATTTCTTTGTGTATTTAACTTTCGCTAATTTGAGTGTCGATAACACATCCTACCTTCGAGTTGAAGGTTTGCAAATTTGAGACTAGATAATAAGCATACCGTAAAGTTAGTCCACGTCAGTCTAAACATGAAAAGGGATTCATTAGCATAATTTTTAAGGTTATTATTATTACGTAATAAAATTATTAAATTATTTAATAAAATAAATTTATACTACTTATATAATATTAATCTATACTTTTTGTTATAAGTAATGAGATATAAATACAGTAAATTAATAAAATAATTTAAAATTTTACAATTTTATTTATTAACAGTAAAAATATATTGAGTATATTATTAATTATGCATAAAACATAAAAAAAATATTTATTATTAATACTGTTAGTATCAAGTTAATAAATATATTATTAAATATTAATAAATATATTTTATTTTAATTTATTTTATTTGAAACATATTATCTTTGTAATTTATTAGTTCTTAATCATTTTTGTGTAGGATCAATGTTCATATAAAATGTTATTACGTGTTAAAAAAGATTAAAAATTAGTTCAATTGTGTGGTTGAGTGGTAAGGGACTCATCCACCCTTAACCAACAGGCAAGAATTTGATCCTTGACTTTGAGTATAGAGTAGCCTTAAATTTTTGAGTCAGCTGTCTTACTTTGTGAGATGTGAAGAGATTAGTCCCTGAATCTGTCACTTGATACTCTGGTCACATAAAAAAAGATTAAATTTTAATAAAAGTGGAGAAGGCTGCTTTCTATCACAAATATAGAATCTTGGATAAGGCAAAGGAGTTGACCATGCGATTGGCCGTGTGGAGGTCGTTGATAGAGCAGGACTGAGACTGACGATTGAAGAGATCAAGGAAAGGTAGGATGAGCAACAGCTGTCGGTAGCAGCAGTCCACAAGGTTGACTTGGCTGTTGTCCTTGGGTTACTATACTACTTCCCCACCATTTTAGAGCACAGACGTAATTTATTTATGTGGAACCATAATGGACTACCATTGACAGTGACAAACATATTCTCTCTGGATTGATTTCAGTTTCCTGATCTCCTCCTATCAACCATTAAATAATATGGTAAAGAACAGAGTAGAATTGGACTGGACCCACCAGCTACTTTTCTTATCTTAGGCCCTACTACAGGTGACCTAATGGCAGCAAGTAACCCTACCCTTTCTCTTCTGCTTTATTGACGCATACCAGCAAGCTAGCACTACCATTTCTCTTCTAGTTCTCCCATTGAACTAAATCTCTCTCTAGAATTAGAAAAATAAAAAAAGAACTGTAACAATGAAAAGACCGCCTGGGTTGCTTCTCACCCTCCTTTGCCTTTGCCTTTGCCTTCTCTCTCTACTTGTTTCTTCTGCTTCTTCTCGTCTTCTAGTACCTAGACAAGGTAATAGCAATAATTATTTTTCGCGTTTTTATTCTCACCCGCGGAGCTATTATGTACTTCAAAATCAATGCAAGATCAAGGTTGGAACTTTATAATTGTTTGCACCATCCTACAGGTGAAAACGAGGCGAAGCTTGATGAAACTGCTTCAACAGTTTCAGTCACCGACACTCACGAAGAAACCAATAAGGTTTTAGCAACTATAGATTGGAATTTTATATTTATGATTGTTTGGACACATCATTTAAGTTTGTTGGCTTATAAATTTATAATTATGCCCTGTTCTTCTTCCTTTTCTTTTTTTGTGTCTTTTTGAATCAAATTTGCAGCTTAACATGGGTGCTTTGGAGTACTGCAATGAGAGAGACGAAGAATGCCTGCGAAGAAGAATGATAGCGGAGGCCCACTTGGATTACGTTTACACCGAACGCCATAATCCTTGAAACAGTTAATAGTCACTACCAAAGGAATAAAATTGCTGTGCTTTTAACTTGTATCATAGAAAAGTTGGGTTGAAGAAAGTGGGATGGATCTGTATATCAAACTATGTGTACATAGACTGTTGGTGTAACTCATCGTTGTTTCCTTTTCCTCCAAAGGTTGCAAGCTCAGTAACACAGCATAAACAGCGGAACTCATGAAATTGTTGCATAATAGGATACCAACAACTAAGCATGCATGTCTCGGAACTGTCGAGAGAAGCACAGGAAAAGAATAAAGCAGTTTAAATATGACTGGCATACACAGTCGGTGAATAGTTTCACTAGCAATTTGTTTATGTGTGAAGGTCAGTTAATTCTGTCCGCCTGTGTCGGCAAGTGTAAGCAGAGAAGGGCAATTGGATTCATAGCTTTGTTAAGGGGCATTTAGTCCGATTTCCAAGGGCAAATTGTCTTCAATTTTTAAAGGAAATATGGATCCAAGCAATGCCCCAAATTGATTCAAGATGTTGCTTGCTTCCGGCCATGTGCTTCGGGACCTAAATTAAGACAGCGGCAGGAATCGTAGGTACCTCCTCCATGTAATTAACCCAACTAATCCATTTTTTATTTGAGATTGTTATTTGGTCCTCTTTGGGTTCATCTTATCTCTTGCGTAAAATAGCAGGATTCAGAATTTCGAAACCATTACAGAAATTTTTCCGACATTTTTAAGTCCCTTATGAACCAATCAATAGCAATCTTTGCATCCACTGTTCCTACAGGACACTGTTTTCAATACTGGTTGTGGACCACATGATGATCACTGCAAGAATTGTGCGTATGAAGAAGCTAAAATAGCCTCGACTTATAGGTAGCGAAAGTGGCCCAAGAAGCCTACCAGAGTAGCTGAGAAACAATCGAGCTTGAGTACACAAGAAGCCTACATGAATGCTTGGAAACTTGTAAATAGCGCATAACAGTACTGACTTTTTAAGTCAAGGCTAAGTACTAGAAACCAAATCAAACAAGTCCATATATCCACCCATAATTAATTGTTCTCACAATCAGGGGAAGCAAATTATTGTCCACTATGTTATAGTTAATGATATAATTTAAAGTGCACTGCACTAGCATTACCGTAAGTTACCCAAAAAAGAAACATACCACAGGATAAAATCCATAAAGGATATTCAAAGGCATATCCAGCCTCAATCTTATTCTCGTTACGCAAAAACATCACCACATTGTGAAGCTTACATAAAAGTGGGTTGCAATCCCTTTCTTGTTGTGCTGAAATTACATGGTGACCTTGCAGAAGAGCCGCTACAGAAAATACAGAACATCACACCAAAAGATAGCATAAATCAAACATCCAAGTGCAGAAGGTTCAGATGTAAACTGTCAGGTATTCAATATATCTCTATTGGCATAAAAAATTTTGGAGTATAGAAGAAGGTATTAGGAAACTACAAGATACTATTGTCATCATGTTGATGAAGAACATCAAAAGCATGACAGGATCACTCACAAAACTGTGCTCCGAAAGAAAACTAAGACCCCCCATCCCTTGGGCTTTTAGCTATTGACCTTCGATAATGTGCCTTTTAATCAAGCGTCATGCACCCTTTTCCTATCCAGAAAATTGAAAAGAAAACAACTTCAACAAAAACGCAAAATAACTTCAGAGACCAGAAATACAAGATAACCTCAGTAGTCGCATGATCATTGGAAGCTATATATATGTTGAATCAATTCCAGCTATGGAACTAACACATCAACATCATTCTACATGAGGAACTCCACATTAACAAAGACAAAAAACTTTGCATCAAATCTGAAGTATGAAAATTTTGGTGACAACGATTTATGAAGCAACAAATCAAGTTAGTTATAGATGCAAATTTCCACTTGAGTAATATAGTAACTGGAACAATAGTGCAGGATCAGCGAAATTATGCACCGGATATGCAGCTCCATGTATATATAACCACGTCACAACCCATGCCCAAAACCAAAGCACAAATGAAACTATTCCAACAGCCACTAGCAAAATAAAAACAGCACCAGAAGATGCGAAGAAACAAAGAAAAAAAATGGTCAAACTAATCGAGTAAAGCAAAAGGCTAAGCATGTTGTTTGGAAGGATGAATATATGAAACAATAGATTTGATCCTTCATCTGATGCAGAACTAAGACACAGCAGGTATCCAATATTTAGAATCAATAAAAACATAAGGAAACTTACAATTTTAATGAGGTTTTCCATTCCTGAGTCAGAAACTGAACTTTGTGATGCACAATTCACATGCACAATGGAACCCTTGGAGCTCTTGTTAGCATCCAACTTACCATCCCCCAAAGGGAGTGTCAAGTAAGTTGTTCCTTTGAACATCCATTTATTCCTTTCTTGACTATAATAATCTTGGAACAGCTCACCACACAAAATACATAAACATTGATCTTCGTCAGCAGGAACCATTGGTTCATCTTCAGCAATCAACTCTCCAAACCCATTTAAAAGAGCAGGAGATTCCACCAATAATGGAGGTTCCGTAGTCCCTGTGGCCCAATCTCCTGCATCTGCATACCATCTCCTACTCAACATGTTTGTACAATCCGAATCTACTCTCTTTAGAGTATGCCACTCCAAGTGTCTATCAAGCTGCCTTTTAAGTTTAAGCTGAAGGCCACATACGACACATTGATGTTGAATGTCATCAAAGAGTGAACTAATTACAGGTGGATGTAGTTCTCGTATAACATCCGACTTAAACTCCAACCCAATGAGATTTTCCACTTCCACTGTGCTAGACTGCAGGGAGGCGGTAGATCCTTTAGCAGCTGGATGAGGAGTAGAAAATCCTTCTTCAGTGGACAAAGATATAGAAGTGGTGTCTGGAAGAGAAGGAATTGAAGTAGACTTAGGTGTAGTTATACGTATGTTCTGGTTCTGATTCTGATTCTTGTTTTGTGATTGAGCATGTGAAGGCGATGATGTATTGGACTTGGATGCAGATATCAAACCTTTGGCAACTAATGAACTCAAGAGATTGGAAAGAGGGTTTGCACACTTGTCCAGGACATCTGAGTCTTGTGTTGATGTAGGACCAGGAGGCAGTGGAAGCTGCTCCTTTTTCCTGGGAGAAACACTGGGATTAGTCAATGAACTATCGTGCCTCAATGGAGAAGACAAGGGTATAGAGGAATCCTCTGATTTTGAGTTTTTTCGCTCACTAGTTATGCTAGGAATAGGAAGCTGAATACTTGATTTAGGTGGAACTTGCTTAAAATCCTGGATATTTTTTGCAGGAAGACCACCAGAGGCAATATTAGAAAGAATTCCAGTTTTCATAACAGCAGCCAACAAGCTACTGGTGCTTGATTGTCCAGATGTTTCTACAGTGGGTGAATTTGACTGGTCAGATGCATCACTTCCTGATGTTGATAGAGTTCCGTTATTAGAGACAGGCTGCAAATGTGGTTTCTTAATCTGATGAGAAGATTGTACATAACCTCTGTCAGATGGATTTGGCAACTCTTGATGCACGTGCCGTGCTGGAAACAAGGGAGAGGGTGGACGTTGGTGCGTGAGGGACTCTGCAGATAGTGATGGTGACACTCCAAGAGAAGGTAAGCTATGTTGTGGTACCATTCCAGAGGATCCTGATAATCCATGTGCTGAAAATCCAAATTCTGAGTTTGCAATTTGAGATGAACTAGTGGTACGAGGTCTTACTGCCATCTTGGTCAATGAATCTGCATTCACAGCCAGCACACCAGGACTGGCCGAATGACCATCTGGGTGACCAGCAATAAGACCTCCAGAATGCAAATGTCCATCTCCTGAATGTGAATCCTGCAATCGCCAAGGGGAGGACAGATGGTGTCTGAGACCAGATTGCTCTTTCTGTTCAGAGGATAATGAGTCCGAAGAATTTTCTCTATCAAATCTCAAACCAAATTCATGCACACTTTGTGGTCTTCGGAGGTGATTTTCAAAGTCCTGCACATGAAAATTACAAAGAGAAACAACTGTAATGAGGCATGCAGACAATGAAATTGAGCCTCAATCTAAATTCACCCGTTATATCTATTGCAAAAGAAATCCACAAGTACTAAAATGAATTCCCCACTTCAAAATTATTTACTCTCAGGTTAGATCATCAAACTGCAGATATAGGAATTTAAAACTCTAGTTTAAAGTTCAATATGCATTTACTCATTTGTTTTCTCTCTTTCAAAAAATTTAAAAAGAAAAAAGTTATTTTTTTCCCAATAGTCTACAGAATTTTACCAATTTCTCTGCATCAACAGGAGTCCACCCTTTTCTGGAGTTACTAGAGAAATTGGCTATATCATTATCTGACACTCTAGAGTGCATTTCCCACATAAACTCTTCTTCTTCTGAGTTCTTCCAGCTAGGGGACATTCCACTGCTGCTAATGCTTTGAGGAGGCTCAAGATGCAAATTAGGAGCCTTGGTTGCTGACAATTTTGGAAGCCCTTGCTTCAGATCCAAACCATTTCTTTGGCCAGATATTGCCCCTGGAACACTGCTGCCAGTATCATACCAAGGTTTATCATGTCCTTGCTCAAGAACCTTCCCAGTTCTTGCACCTCCCATGCTTGAGCTTCTTTGAACATCAGAACTAGATTCATACTCTCCACATGCTGAACTGATTTTCTTCTCAAGAACAGGATCACCCATGACTTCTTTATGGGATCGTTGGGCATTCTGAAAGACATGACTATAGTATAAGGCCAGGAATGCATTGATTTTCAAAATAAGCACCGAATCAATCATTTACTTACGTGAGTTTTGATAGTACCACCCCGCCATGAACGTCCAGAACCAATACTGGCTGATCTTTCCGATCTTTCAACATCTCCACTCGAATTGGTTATATTTAGATTCATGGAATCAGGTTTTCCCTTTGCCTTGAGATAGAACCACATCAAAGAGAAATATAATCAATTTTATAGTAGCCCTATACTATCTCAACTAATCAAAGAGTACAGAGGTTTGTAATGTCCTTGCAAAAGTAAAAAAATTCTGAGGAGACATATTTCAATGAAAAATGCAGTCGACATAGATATGTCTGTGCCAATTTATACATCAGCTAAGCTTCTAAGACTAAAACAGGGTATGTATGGCACACCCAACTTAGCAAACAAAACAGGACAACAGCAATTTTAATCGAGAGATGGGAAATATAGATTTTGGTAGATAGCTCAGTATAGCTTCAGCAATATATTTAAGCTTGTATTGCTAAAGGCACTTCAAGACATGGTCATATACCACAGCAGACGAACAAAACTCAGAAGTTCAATCAAAATAAATTCTTGTTTTTACTAAACAGTAATGGTGAGGTGACAATTAATTCCAATTTTCCTTGACTAACCACTTACACTGCTTGACTGCTGAAGACGTTGCCTTTCCAAATACTTGGGGTTTACATGAATGCTATGTGGAGGGCGTTGTGAATGAGAATCTGGCCTAGAAGTAGTCAATGTTGACGATGATCCATTGGCAACAGAAGCAAAGCCAAGTTCCCTCTCAATGATCTCAAGCGTCTGAGGAGGGAAGACTCCTTTCCATGTTCCAAAAAGATGCTCCATACTTGAATGAACAGAGGGATCAATGTGCCTATATGCCTTGCAAAATACCTAATATAGAAAAGATATTTGACCATTACCAAGTAATAACAAGTGAAACAACAATACAAACATTGCAGCAATTTGATCTGCAAAGAGTTACCTAAGATTTTTGATTCATCCAACAAAGGTTCCAAAATTTAGGGCATTAGCAATCCTAGTGAAAAAGGTTGTCAAGTAATGACACTACAGGAACTGTATAACACAGCACACTCGAGTGTAGGATATCCTAAAAGCATCTCAAGTAAATAGATTCCATTACAGGAATTAAAAATCTAACCTCGGGCAGTCTGGCAGCAAAGTATTTTATGTAATCCCTCCCAATATTCTTTACAATGCTGTCTAGAAGATAAAGTGATGGCAGCTTTTGATCACTAGGTACCTGCAAGTTGATTCATGATTAAATAACCTCAATAGCATAAAGTTTGGCCTCCGAGGGAGAACCACAACAGAAAAATGAACAAGAATCATATTTGCACACAATACCAAACTAAAAACAACACAGCTGCATTTAAAATCATATCATTTTTTCTTTCTTCTAAAAGTTTAGGAGCAACCTGAAACAATTTGAGCACCTCTTTAAACTTAGTATTAAAAGACGACAACAAGTGAAGGCTTCACATCAACTGCCATCAGTATCATGACCATGGATCTGAAACCATCCATAGTACTTCAAGAAACAACCTTCAAATTAAACTAGAATTTTCAGAACAGACAAACTTCCAACCATTTACGAAGATTAGATTCCTTCAGCTGAATTGTAGAACTTGATACATCTTCAATTAGGTTGTTAAACAGCAGGATGCAATACGTTCAATTGATAACTCTCAGACCAGAACTTGCCTTTGTATTAGCTTTGAGATAACATGTCCTGAATTCCAGCATCCTCAACCAAAACAAGGCAAAAGAGAGACGAAAGCTTCACTCATCTTTTTTTTTTTTGGTCCGATAAAATTACAATTTGGAGATTATAAGCATCTATTAAAATCAAATTGGCAGCTTCAATCACATGCTGGATTTAGAGAAACAGCCGCACAAATACAAGGACCAGCTAAGAAACAACGAAAGAATAAATTGATTTGGCTCCATAAAAAGTGAATTGCTTGGTGAAAGGTCCTTTTTAGTTGGTATCATCTCTCTTTAATTGTAAGCCTTCAGGGAATCAGAACCAATGCCCCAAGTTTGGATGATATTCATGGACAATTCAATTGATCTCTTTAACAAAAGAACTCAAATAAACATACAAAACAGCAGATACAAGCATGTGATGCTTGATCACAAAATATTTTTCATTGAGTTGAAGTTACAGTATGAACATCTACTATTTACAAACTTAAAAATTGTAATACCACAAAGTTGGGAGACAGAACCAACAATAGAAATCTAAGACTGAGTTCACCTCAAGAATATTAGCGCAGACAGTAGCAGCAATTGCTTTAGCGGCATGCTGATTCTCGCCGGCGATTATAGTCAAATTCGTGATTATAGGCTTCGAATTAAACGTCAGCTCTGCCAACGCCGCCTTGTACTGGCTCACCAGCTCCTGGTACGGCATCGGCTGTGGATGGTACGCAGCAGCGCTTCCGCGGCTGAAATCGTTGCTCTCAGAGTCTCTATCAGTGGACGCAACGCTATACCTAGGCTGCGGAGGAAGCGACGGTCTGGGAGCGAATGGACGACCGTTAGGGTTTGGTTGGTCACCGGTGAAACGGGGTTTCTTGAGACCTGGTTCTCGCGATCTGTCGAAAGATCTACGCGCACTCTCCATTTACATTACCAGGAGAATATTAAAGAATTGTAAGCAAAACCCTAACCCTAAATCGTTTTCCTCATATGCAATCGTTGATAGTACAAGTGAATCATCGTCAGACACGGATTGAAAATCTAAACTAATGATGAGGATAAATAAACAGGAGAGAGTTACAAAAAGAAGGCCTGGAGATTGGAATCACAGAAAAAAGATAATATGAAATGGAAAATTGACATAAGTTTGCGGGAGTAGAGAAGGGGAGTGACAGTCGAGACTGGAGATTAAGATATAGGGATGTAGATTGTAGAGAGCAGAAGCTGGCTAGTTCGTCGTTTATGGTCCTGTTTGGCAATCGCTAGTTCGTCAGTTATTCTGTTTGGCTGAATTTATTTAGGGCCGGTTAGCTCTACGTCTATTTTTTATTATAATTTTTTGTTTTTGATTTTTTTTCTAAAAAACAAGGTTGAAATTTATAATATAAAAATTAAAAATTAAAAATTAAAAATTAAAATATGTTTACGTAAGATCAAAGTTATGAATACCGTATCAGACTTGGTACCGGATTGGGTTATGGAACGAAACTGTACCAGTATCGGTCGGTACCAAGTACCGTTTCGGGTAATTTTTTAAATTTATAAAATAGTCCCTGAAATTTTTAAAAATTACAAAATAGTCCATATTAGTATATT